>SNQJ01S0017475.1:71627-105982 GCA_010110895.2 Picea sitchensis
CAAATACATATCAATTTGGATAAATCAATCTTTCATAAATTAAATATTGTACAAGTTACAATAGCATAGGTGAAGTAAATGATCGAAACGTAGTTGTGCTCCTCCAAAGTTGAAGCTTTTAAAGAAACTCGAGTACCTTTCCAATTATTTTCTTCTTGAGCTGAGATATGATGATTGTACCTGGAATCAATTCAGTAACAACTAGTTAGATTAGATTTTATAAGATCGAAAATAACAAGTAAATAAATGTATAACAGTGTAAGTAATACTTGGACCTGTATGCAAAGACGTAGAACTCAGAATTGAAATCCACGACCTGAGAAAGGGGTTTGGTGTTGGGTGAAATATGATGGGTTCCTCACATAAAAGAGAGGCCCATCATTAGTTTATTGCATCCATTGTGTATAATGAGTTATTAAAGATATTTGTTATAAGATAATTTATTACTGATTATAAACAGAAGCAAATTAATCGCGCATCAATAAAATAGAAATATGAATGATTAAAGAATTAAAATATTTAAGTAGATTATTTTTTCGATGCAAAAATAATATAAAATTTATAAACTAAGGAATTTAATACTTTCGATACCCTGTATTTCGTTAGCACATGTAAGTTTCTTTTGTGAAACATCAAAAGGATATAACCTTGCGGTGTGAGCATTTTAATGGATGGAGGATGATTAAATAATAATCTTACAAAACATACATTTACATGTATAACCTCTACAACAATGTGCTTCCATATGTAGGTTTTGAAAGGAAGTTAATAAAAAATTAGTTAATATTTATGTGAATACACGGGCAGTTAATGAGACCACTGTCGACCGAGCACTCTAAACTTCACCAAATAAGATATGATCTAAGGGGATAATCGTAACTAACTCAGAGACCAATAGTAAAATTAATAGAACAATCAAAGTTGAATGGGTCAGAGAGAAACTCTTGGTAACTGAAGAAATGTTGATTTAAGCACTAGTTAAACGATAAAGAGAGTGATAAACTATTGAAACAAAGCTCAAGTAAAGAGAGAAAGAATTTTAAATAAAAAATGCAACAGTCACAGCGTGTACTCAAATCTTTATAACAATAAGGAACAACCTTGCATTGGTAAGAGGTTAGTACCATACCAAACGGATTGACAGGGACACACCTTAACCTAAGAAGAAGTCTAGGTCTAGTTGAAGGAACAATCTGAACGATAAGTTAAACAAGTGAAAGGTTTAATAGGACTAAATCTAACCTCAGCTAAGTGGCACAGGGAGACAAGATATATTTAAGTAAAAACGAGAACATAAGTTATAACTTGAAATAAAATGGGAATGAAAAAATACGAGAACAAGAATGAAGTTTGGTCAAGACCTAGGGTTGAACCTCTAACAGTCCACACGACTTGTATGCATAGGAATCCTTTGAAAAAAAAACCAAAGTATATTTATAACACCTTATATCGAGAAACCGCATTTCATAACCATTCAGTCAATAGGAAAAGAGTGTATGACCACGACTTGGGTAGAACTATTTCACTGGATATTTCCCACGGTATCTTCATATAGTTCACATGACCCTTTTAAGAGAAGATTGAAGAGATGTTGCTCATACCTTTAGTGACCTGAATGTTGAAGGATTAACCGAGATTTGTATGATAAATGTTGGAGATCGAAGGTCTCCTTTGATCCTTGTAACAATTTTCCTACCTGTTAAAATGTATCACTCTATAAAGTTGCGACAGACCTTTTCGGGACTTTCCGAGGAGAACTAAACCTTAGACAAAAAATTGCATACCAATTTTTAATGCAGTCTAAACTGTAGGAGAATGTTTTAAAAGCGAGTGTAAGACCTCTCATAGCAGAGAGCTGAGACAAATTTCTGTGTTGAACCAAAAAAAAGTGAATGAAAATCACGTATGAAGGTCTTGAGGAGCTTCAATAAGCCTAATGTACTGCCACGACAGTCATAAATTGAAAACGCGTAAGTATTGGGCATGTAACTAGGGCAGCGTGGCATTTTAGTAATGGTGATAATGCACAAGAACAGTATGTTTGGCACCTTGGATTGTGACAAGTAGAGGTTAGACCAAGACCAGAAGAGATTCTAGCTGGCCAACTTAATGCTCGTCGAGTACAGAGCAGGTGGAAGGTATGAATGCGGGTTTCCAAATTGTGTGCACATTACTCAACAACCTCAATTATGAAGTAACTTTGGTAAACCCTTAAAACTTGCAAAAACTATATTTTGTTTGAAACCCTTTTAGTATATTCGACTTATGTAACATTACAAGGATCAGGGATATATATATATATATACATGGTATTGTTACTTAGGGTTCCAAGGTTTAATAATTATTGTATATAGGGATTTTTTGCAATGATTCTTAAGTTATAAGGTGAGGTTTAACACTTTTTGTATATAGGAATTTCTTGCAATGAGTCTCAAGTTATAAGGTGTATCGAGTTATACTATGAGTCTAAAGAAGTAATTCTTAGAAGTTATAGTGGAACTTTAAATAATTATTGTACAATACCTTTGTATTTTTAGAGACAAGTAAATAAGAATAAGAGTGAAAATGGATTTTTTTTTATTGGAAATTTTAGTATATTACATATGCATGCTTAATTTCTAACCTAGATGAATATTTTATTGTTAAAGTGACAAGATAATATTCAACCTTACAGTATGTCGACACAAAACGAAGAATAAATTAACCCTGAAGGAAATGTCAACCAACAAAACCCTGAACATAAAAGTGAGAGCAGTTCAGCCTCGCAGGTGTTGGAAACTATGAGAAGACTCATAGTGGAACTTAATACTTTTAAGGCTGACAATGAAAAGATTACGAAGGAAGAACAACAAGAGATGAATGAAATATTGTTTCGAAATATGGCAGAGAAGAGTAAATCAAAGAAATCAGAGGAAAACAAGGAGACTAGCAAACAATCATATGAAAAATTAAGCAGAGAATCTAAGTCAGACGATAGATCCTTAGAAATACTCAACCAAAAGAAGAATCGCAAACACCCTCTACTAAGAAAAGGAAATGGTTAGATCACTTGGAAGGTTAGTTCAAAAAGATAAAACCCTCCACATTTGATGGAGAGTCAAACAAAGGTGAAGAAGTTGAAGCTTGGTCACTAGACATCAAAAATTACTTTCAGATTATTAATTATTCCAGTAATATAAAAGTTAGAATGGCCATTTATAACTTAAAAGGGAAGGCTAACATCCGGTGGCAAGATCTGAAATTAGCAAAAGTATTAAAAGAGAAAATAATGGAGTGGTCAAAATTTAAGAAGTATTTTAAGAAACAATACCTATCGAAAAGTTACTATGAAAGAAAGATTAAGGAATTTTATGAACTGTGACTAGGACAGATGTCAATGGACAATATGATTAATAAGTTTTTAGACCTACTAATATTTGTGTCTTATATTAAGGAGGATGAAGTGAATATTCAAAGGTTTTTAAGTTGTCTACCATAGTCTTATAAAGACATAATTGAATTTGATAATCCTAAGTCTTTGAATGAAGTGTTTATAAAAGCTAGAATGTGTTATGAACAATATACAAAGAGATTTGAAATTCCTAAAGCATGGAAGGACATAAATAAGGATAAACTGAACAAGTGTTCAAACCAGATCCTTATCGGAATATGACAAAAGGATTTCAAAGAAATGATTATCCATCTAGTACACAACAATCTCAAGGAGGGAACAAACTAGTTAATTTGGGATTTAAGAAGATTGTAGACAATCCTAGAGAACCATTGAAACATTGGGAGTGTGGAGAACCACATTTGAAAAGAAACTTTCCACGTTTAAATCCATCAAGTAGGACTACAGTTCACAATCTACAGGAAGCTACCATAGTTGGAGATATGGGAAAAAACATACATAGAATTAATGTTTCTTTGGAAGAAAGATAAGTTGATCATCAATCTACTGTAGTAGAAATTGAATTTAAGATACAAAACAAAAAAGTCTCTATCCTAATAGACCCAGGGGAAATTTTGAGTTAGATAACCCCATCATTAGTAGAAAGTTGTAAGCTGGAAAAGGTGAAACACCCTAAGTCTTGGTTAGTACAATTGGCCACTGGCACAAAAAGGAAAGTATCATAATATATTTCTAATTGTGATATAGGAATAAATGATCAAAAAAATTTGGTTAACTTAAATGTGTTACCATTAGGATCATATGACATTCTTATTGGTATTGATTGGTTGGAACCGCACAAGGTTCTACTAAATTGTTACGAAAATTCATTTTTTTATCAAGACGAAAATCAGGTAAAGAGAATAGTTCAAGGGCTAAGAAAATCGGTCTCGGTAAGACAATTATCATCCATGCAGCTTAAGAAATGCATAAGAAAAGGGTGTCAGTTGTATGCAATTCAAGTAATGAATATACAAACTGAGGATGACAAAACAAAATTAGAAGAATATGTTGTTTTAATAAATTTTAAAGATGTCTTTGCTGATGAAATACCAGAATTACCTCCTAGAAGAGAGATAGACTTTTCTATTGACTTAATAATAGGAGTTTCCCTTGTATCAAAAGCATCATACATAATGAGTATTCATGAGTTAACAGAGCTAAAAATACATATACATGAATTACTAGACAAAGGTTATATCAGACTCACTGTATCACCTTGGGCAACACCAGTTTTATTTGTCAAGAAAAAGGATGGAACGTTCCCACTATGTATTGATTATCGATAGTTAAATAAAATGAAAATAAAAAATAAGTATCATTTACCAAGAATTAATGATCTATTTGACCAAGTTGGAGGAGAGAAAATATTTTCTAAGATTGATTTAAGATTTGGTTATCACCAAATCATAATAAAGGATGATGATATCAATAAAACAACTTTTTGAACACGATATGGACATTATGAATTTGTAGTAATTCCTTTTAGACTCACAAATGCACCAACAAAGTTTATGTGCCTAATGAACAATATATTCAGTCAGTATCTAGATAAGTTGTTTTGATTTTTATTGATGACATTCTGATTTATTCAAAGACAGAAGAAGAACATGAAGGGAACCTAAGAATAGTGCTATAAACGTTACGATAACATCAACTCTATGCTAAATTCAACTAATGTGACTTCTACCAGAAAAATATACAATAATTGGGACATAATGTTTCATAGGATGGGATAGTAGTGGATCCAGAAAAGATAAAAGCAATCGTAGAATGGTTGAGACCCACGAACATAGAAAAAATACGATCATTTATGGGAATAACAGGTTATTATAGACAGTTTATTGATTTTTTTTCTAAAAACGCGTTTTCTATTGCATCCTTACAGAAAAAGGGGGTAAAGTTTTTTTGGTCACAAGAATGCTAGGAAAGTTTCAATGAGTTAAAGAAATTATTAACTACTGCACTAATTCTTAAAGTCCCTGACCCTTATAAAAAATTCACTATATGCATCGATGCTATCAAGGAAGGTTTAGGTGGAATTTTATCACAAGAAGGATACGCGATTTCTTATGAATCAAGGAAGTTAAAGGATCACGAGCGAAACCATGTCACACATGACTTGGAGTTATCTTCTCTTATTCATGCATTAAAAATATGGTGTCATTACTTAATAGGAAGAAAATTTATGATTTTAACACACAATAGTGGCGTAAAGTATTTGTTGAATCAACAAGGATCAAATGCACGCCATGCAAGGTGGCTTGCATTTTTTAAGAGAATTTGATTTTGAAATCAAACACATTAAGGGTAAGGAAAATAAAGTTGTGGATGCACTTAGTAGAAGGAAAGGTGGTATTTATGAATTAATTGTGAGTAAATATGACAACGACCTCAAAGAAAAAATTAGATCTGCAAGTAAAACAAACAATGAATGTGCAAACAAACATGAAAGATTTTGAAATTGACCAAGAAGGAGTTCTAAAGTTTAAAAACAGAATGTACATACCAAATTCGACGGAGTTAAAATTGCTAATCCTTAATGAAATTCGTAAAAATACTTATTCAGACCATCCTAGATATCAGAAAATGATTTCAGCATTAAGAAAACAATTTTATTAACCTAATATGAAAATTGATGTCGCTGACTACTTGGAAAAGTGTTTATAATTTCAACAGGTAAAGGTGGAATATCAACATATAGCAGGATTATTGCATCCTTTCGCTATACCGAAATGGAAATGGGAAGTTATATCAATGAATTTTATCAATGGTTTGCCAAAAACTCAAAAACAACATGACTCAATTATGGTAGTAGTGGATAAGTTAAGTAAATATGCACATTTTATACCTGTAAAGTCTACTTACAAAGTTGTTCATATTGCAGAAATTTTTATGAAAGAGATTTTTAGATTACATGGAATACATAAGAAAGTAATTTCTGATAGGGATGTTAAGTTTACTTCGAGTTTTTGAAAGGCATTGTTTGTAGGTCTTGAAACTCAGTTGAACTTTAGTATCAGTTACCATACGGAGATAGATGGAAAAATCGAATGTACTAACCAGATTATTGAAGAAATGCTCCAAATGTACGTGATGGATAAACCGACAAAATGGGAAGACTACTGACCTCTAGTAGAATTCGCCTACAAAAACGGTTATCAATCCTCAACCAAAATGAATCCATTTGAAATCCTTTATGGCAGGAAATGTATGAATCCTATCATTTGGGATGATATAGTAGATAGGATCATGGTTGGACCAGATATGTTACAGGAAATGGAATCAATGGTTAAAAAGGCTCAACAAAGTTTAAAGGTGGCATAGGATCGAAAAAAGAGTTACGGAGATCATAACAGAGTACATAAAGAATTTAATATTGGAGATCATGTTTATCTCTGGATTAAGGAAAGAAAGAGTCCGTTGAAACTTGGAATATGTATAAAAATAACATTCAGGTTTTGTGGACCCTTCGAAGTGCTAGTCCGCATTGGCCCAGTAGGATATCAGCTAGCAATACCGACAAATTTAAAAGTTCATAATGTTTTTCATATTTCGTTGTTAAAGAAGTATGTTCATGACCCTACTCATGTAGTTGATTGGAATTTGTTACAGGTGGAACTAGAAGGTGAGTTCTAGGTGCAACCTTTGTGCATTATGGACAAGAAAGAAACAATGTTGCGGAACTGGGTCATCGTATAGGTAAAAGTGTAGTGCAAGCACTTCTGTCTTGAAGAAGCTACTTGGGAGTTGGAGGATGTCATGAGGAAGACATATCCAAATATATTCCAAGGATGATCGGGAAAGAATAACCATTTAACACCAAGGACAGTTTTAAGTCCAAGTGGGAGATTATGTAATACCCCTCAAATAAAGTATTTGGCATGTTAATAATTTCCTAAGTGGAACATTCGAAATTAGAATTTGTAGGAAAAAATTAGTTGTTATTAATTTAATTATTGTGCAAGATAGTGACTTGCCAAGTGTCCTTAATTACTAGACATATGTAAGAGACATTATTTTTATTTAATTAATAAATGGATAAAGAAGGAACAACCAAGTTAAAATATATGATTATGAATCCATGAGTGGGGAACAATTTGAAGCTAACCCTTATGAATCCATGAGTGGGGAATACACCTGAAGCTAACCCACAATTAGTTTTTTCCATGTTTAAAATGAAGGTACCTTGTTTTTTAAACCAAAGTAATCCGAGAATGATGTCAATCTCTTCTCGAAACATAGTTGTAACATTGAATTGAGATATATATTCATAATCACCAATTGTTACTTGCAAGTCTTTAATTTCACATTGTCTCTTGCAAAAAATATTTATCTTTTCACTTATGTTATGCTCTGAAATGAATAATTGATTTGCCAAATTAATATTAATAGAATTTTCATCATATCACATTGACCATTAACCTTTCCTTGGAATTATTCCCTTAATGCAAATAACCCAGAAGCTGAAATGGAACATCCTCTGTGTTAAGAAAATCTTACATTCAAGTATTTTAGGACTCCATTTGTCTTCAATAATATTAACTACTAATTTCGAATTACTCCTTGACCTCTTATATATATATATATATATATATATATATATATATATATATATATATATATATATATATATATATATATATATATATATATATATATATATATCAAGTCTCCTTAATAATATCAATTACCTTTTAATCATATAATATAATGAACTTTGAATATATATATATATATATATATATATATATATATATATATATATATATATTAATTTTATTTCTTTGACTTATAACTCTTTTATATCTTTTGGTAATGGTTTAGGGTATCAATATAATATTTGAAATGTACATTTTTTCTTTTAAAGTGTCTCCACTTTTCTTTTTAAATGTATCTCTATTTTATATTTTTTTATACTTTATAAAAAAGTGTTATCTTTTTTAATTCTTATGTATTTCCTTATTCTATTATAAAAAGTAAGTTATCTCGTTCTTTAATATATGTATTTTTATTTTTTAACATACTTCAAATAAGTATATATTTTCTCCTTCCTTAATATATGCATTCCTTTTTTAATATACTTGTAAAAATATTCACTTAGTCACACCTTTTACAATACTTTCTACAGTACCTTTAAATAATCTAGAATGGATAATATCAAACCAGAGGTAATTTTGTTGTTGATTAAGAATATATATATATAGGTCGATATTGTTGAAGCAAGAAATATATATATATATATATATATATATATATATATATATATAACTATTTATACAGAATTCATAGAAAAATTTCATAATGTTACCTACAGAAAATTACAGAAAATTACTTTAGTTTATCTCTTTTAATCATCTTTAGATGCTTGCATGGTAAACACAGTACAAAAGACGCATTGTATTACCATTGAATTTACAAAAATCCAAATTCAGCAAATACATATCAATATGGATAAATCAATCTTTCATAAATTAAATATTGTACAAGTTACAATAGCATAGGTGAAGTAAATGATCGAAACGTAGTTGTGCTCCTCCAAAGTTGAAGCTTTTAAAGAAACTCGAGTACCTTTCCATTTGTTTTCTTCTTGAGCTGAGATATGATGATTGTACCTGGAATCAATTCAGTAACAACTAGTTAGATTAGATTTTATAAGATCGAAAATAACAAGTAAATAAATGTATAACAGTGTAAGTAATACTTGGACCTGTATGCAAAGACGTAGAACTCAGAATTGAAATCCACGACCTGAGAAAGGGGTTTGGTGTTGGGTGAAATATGATGGGTTCCTCACATAAAAGAGAGGCCCATCATTAGTTTATTGCATCCATTGTGTATAATGAGTTATTAAAGATATTTGTTATAAGATAATTTATTACTGATTATAAACAGAAGCAAATTAATCGCGCATCAATAAAATAGAAATATGAATGATTAAAGAATTAAAATATTTAAGTAGATTATTTTTTCGATCAAAATAATATAAAAATTTATAAACTAAGGAATTTAATACTTTCGATACCCTGTATTTCGTTAGCACATGTAAGTTTCTTTTGTGAAACATCAAAAGGATATAACCTTGCGGTGTGAGCATTTTAATGGATGGAGGATGATTAAATAATAATCTTACAAAACATACATTTACATGTATAACCTCTACAACAATGTGCTTCCATATGTAGGTTTTGAAAGGAAGTTAATAAAAAATTAGTTAATATTTATGTGAATACACGGGCAGTTAATGAGACCACTGTCGACCGAGCACTCTAAACTTCACCAAATAAGATATGATCTAAGGGGATAATCGTAACTAACTCAGAGACCAATAGTAAAATTAATAGAACAATCAAAGTTGAATGGGTCAGAGAGAAACTCTTGGTAACTGAAGAAATGTTGATTTAAGCACTAGTTAAACGATAAAGAGAGTGATAAACTATTGAAACAAAGCTCAAGTAAAGAGAGAAAGAATTTTAAATAAAAAATGCAACAGTCACAGCGTGTACTCAAATCTTTATAACAATAAGGAACAACCTTGCATTGGTAAGAGGTTAGTACCATACCAAACGGATTGACAGGGACACACCTTAACCTAAGAAGAAGTCTAGGTCTAGTTGAAGGAACAATCTGAACGATAAGTTAAACAAGTGAAAGGTTTAATAGGACTAAATCTAACCTCAGCTAAGTGGCACAGGGAGACAAGATATATTTAAGTAAAAACGAGAACATAAGTTATAACTTGAAATAAAATGGGAATGAAAAAATACGAGAACAAGAATGAAGTTTGGTCAAGACCTAGGGTTGAACCTCTAACAGTCCACACGACTTGTATGCATAGGAATCCTTTGAAAAAAAAACCAAAGTATATTTATAACACCTTATATCGAGAAACCGCATTTCATAACCATTCAGTCAATAGGAAAAGAGTGTATGACCACGACTTGGGTAGAACTATTTCACTGGATATTTCCCACGGTATCTTCATATAGTTCACATGACCCTTTTAAGAGAAGATTGAAGAGATGTTGCTCATACCTTTAGTGACCTGAATGTTGAAGGATTAACCGAGATTTGTATGATAAATGTTGGAGATCGAAGGTCTCCTTTGATCCTTGTAACAATTTTCCTACCTGTTAAAATGTATCACTCTATAAAGTTGCGACAGACCTTTTCGGGACTTTCCGAGGAGAACTAAACCTTAGACAAAAAATTGCATACCAATTTTTAATGCAGTCTAAACTGTAGGAGAATGTTTTAAAAGCGAGTGTAAGACCTCTCATAGCAGAGAGCTGAGACAAATTTCTGTGTTGAACCAAAAAAAAGTGAATGAAAATCACGTATGAAGGTCTTGAGGAGCTTCAATAAGCCTAATGTACTGCCACGACAGTCATAAATTGAAAACGCGTAAGTATTGGGCATGTAACTAGGGCAGCGTGGCATTTTAGTAATGGTGATAATGCACAAGAACAGTATGTTTGGCACCTTGGATTGTGACAAGTAGAGGTTAGACCAAGACCAGAAGAGATTCTAGCTGGCCAACTTAATGCTCGTCGAGTACAGAGCAGGTGGAAGGTATGAATGCGGGTTTCCAAATTGTGTGCACATTACTCAACAACCTCAATTATGAAGTAACTTTGGTAAACCCTTAAAACTTGCAAAAACTATATTTTGTTTGAAACCCTTTTAGTATATTCGACTTATGTAACATTACAAGGATCAGATGGCATATATATATATACATGGTATTGTTACTTAGGGTTCCAAGGTTTAATAATTATTGTATATAGGGATTTTTTGCAATGATTCTTAAGTTATAAGGTGAGGTTTAACACTTTTTGTATATAGGAATTTCTTGCAATGAGTCTCAAGTTATAAGGTGTATCGAGTTATACTATGAGTCTAAAGAAGTAATTCTTAGAAGTTATAGTGGAACTTTAAATAATTATTGTACAATACCTTTGTATTTTTAGAGACAAGTAAATAAGAATAAGAGTGAAAATGGATTTTTTATTGGAAATTTTAGTATATTACATATGCATGCTTAATTTCTAACCTAGATGAATATTTTATTGTTAAAGTGACAAGATAATATTCAACCTTACAGTATGTCGACACAAAAACTTAAGAACAAATTCACCCTCAAGGAAATGTCAACCAACAAAATCCTGAACAGAAAAGTGAGAGTAGCTCAGTCACATAGGTGTTGGAAACTATGAGAAGACTCATAGTGGAACTTAATACTTTTAAGGCCGACAATGAAAAGATTAATAAGGAAGAACAACAAGAGATGAATGAAATATTGTTTCGAAATATGGCAGAGAAGAGTAAATCAAAGAAATCAGAGGAAAACAAGGAGACTAGCAAACAATCATATGAAAAATTAAGCAGAGAATCTAAGTCAGACGATAGATCCTTAGAAATACTCAACCAAAAGAAGAATCGCAAACACCCTCTACTAAGAAAAGGAAATGGTTAGATCACTTGGAAGGTTAGTTCAAAAAGATAAAACCCTCCACATTTGATGGAGAGTCAAACAAAGGTGAAGAAGTTGAAGCTTGGTTACTAGACATCAAAATTACTTTCGGATTTACAATTATTCCAAGTAATATGAAGGCTAGAATGGCCATTTATAACTTAAAAGGAAGCTAACATCCCAAGTGGGCAAGATCTAAAATTAGCTAAGAGGTTGAAAGAGAAAATAATGGAGTGGTCAAAATTTAAGAAGCATTTAAGAAACAATACCTATCTAAAAGTTACTATGAAAGAAAAGATTAAGGAATTTATGAACTATGACTAGGACAGATGTCAATGGACAATATGATTAATAAGTTTTTAGACCTACTAATATTTGTGTCTTATATTAAGGAGGATGAAGTGAATATTCAAATTTTGTTGTCTACCATAGTCTTATAAAGACATAATTGAATTTGATAATCCAAATACCTTGAATGAAGTGTTTATAAAAGCTAGAATGTGTTATGAACAATATACAAAGAGATTTGAAATTCCTAAAGCATGGAAGGACATAAATAAGGATAAACTGAACAAGTGTTCAAACCAACTCCTTATCAGAATATGACCAAAGGATTTCAAAGAAATGATTATCCATCTAGTACACAACAATCTCAAGGAGGGAACAAACTAGTTAATTTGGGATTTAAGAAGATTGTAGACAATCCTAGAGAACCATTGAAACATTGGGAGTGTGGAGAACCACATTTGAAAAGAAACTTTCCACGTTTAAATCCATCAAGTAGGACTACAATTCACAATCTAAAGGAAGCTACCATAGTTGAGATATGGGAAAAAACATTACAGAATAATGTTCTTTGGAAGAAAGATATTGATCACTCCACCCATCAGAGTAGAAATTGAATTTAAGATACAAAACAAAAAAGTCTCTATCCTAATAGACCCTGGGGAAATTTTGAGTTAGATAACCCCATCATTAGTAGAAAGTTGTAAGTTGAAAAAGGTGAAACACCCTAAGTCTTGTTTAGTACAATCACATCGGGCACAAAAAGGAAAGTATCATAATATATTTCTAATTGTGATATAGGAATAAATGATCAAAAAAATTTGGTTAACTTAAATGTGTTACCATTAGGATCATATGATATGACATTCTCATTGGTATTGATTGGTTGAACCAAGCATAGTCTTACTAAATTGTTACTAAAATTCATTTGTGTATAAAGATGAAAATCGTAAAGAGAATAGTTCAAGGGTTAAGAAAAATCGGCCCCAGAAGACAATTATCATCCATGTACTTTTAAGAAATGCATACAGTGTTAAGGCCAACAGTATGCAATTCAAGTAATGAATATACAAACTGAGGATGACAAAACAAAATTAGAAGAATATGTTGTTTTAATAAATTTTAAAGATGTCTTTGCTGATGAAATACCATAATTACCTCCTAGAAGAGATAGACTTTTCTATTGACTTAATAATAGGAGTTTCCCTTGTATCAAAAGCATCATACATAATGAGTATTCATGAGTTAACAGAGCTAAAAATACATATACATGAATTACTAGACAAAGGTTATATCAGACTCACTCCAGACACCAAGCAACACCAGCTTTTATTCATTAAGAAAAAGGATGGAACGTTCCCACTATGTATTGATTATCGATAGTTAAATAAAATGAAATAAAAATAAGTATCATTTACCACAAGAATTAATGATCTATTTGACCAAGTTGGAGGAGAGAAAATATTTTCTAAGATTGATTTAAGATTTGGTTATCACCAAATCATAATAAAGGATGATGATATCAATAAAACAACTTTTTGAACACTATATGGACATTATGAATTTTGTAGTAATTCCTTTAGGACTACAAATGCACCAACAAAGTTTATTTAAATGAAATAATATATTCTACCAAGTATCTAGATAAGTTGTTTTGATTTTTATTGATGACATTCCTCGATGATCCAAAGCATTTAAGAAGAACATGAAGGGAACCTCAAGAATAGTGCTGAACGCTACTTAGATAACATCAACTCTATGCTAAATTCAACTAATGTGACTTCTACCAGAAAAATATACAATAATTGGGACATAATGTTTCATAGGATGGGATAGCAGTCGATCCCAATAAGATAAAAGCAATCGTGAGAATGAAGGTTATTGAGACCTACCTAACATAGAAAAAAAATGTTTATCATTTATGGGAATAATGTGCTATTATAGACAGCTTTATTGAATTTTTTTCTAAAATCGTTTTTTTCTATTACATCCTTATAGAAAAAGGGGGTAAAGTTTTTTTGGTCACAAGAATGCTAGGAAAGTTTCAATGAGTTAAAGAAATTATTAACTACTGCACTAATTCTTAAAGTCCCTGACCCTTATAAAAAATTCACTATATGCATCGATGCTATCAAGGAAGGTTTAGGTGGAATTTTATCACAAGAAGGATACATGATTTCTTATGAATCAAGAAGCTAAAGGATCACGAAATGAAACCATGTCACACATGACTTGGAGTTATCTTCTCTTATTCATGCATTAAAAAATATGGTGTCATTACTTAATAGGAAGAAAATTTATGATTTTAACACACAATAGTGGCGTAAAGTATTTGTTGAATCAACAAGGATCAAATGCACGCCATGCAAGGGTTTGATATTAAGAATTTGATTTTGAAATCAAACACATTAAGGGTAAGGAAAATAAAGTTGTGGATGCACTTAGTAGAAGGAAAAGTGGTATTTATGGATTAATTGTGAGTAAATATGACAACGACCTCAAAGGAAAAATCAGATCTGCATGTAAAACAAACAATGAATATGCAAAAATAAAGGAAGAATTGGGGAAAGGTGAAGAAGAAACAAACATGAAAGATTTTGAAATCGACTAAGAGGGAGTTCTAAAGTTTAAAAATAGAATGTACATACCAAATTCGACAAAGTTAAAATTGCTAACTCTAATGAAATTCATAAAATACTTATTCGTGCCATCCTAGATATCGAAATGATTTTCAAAGATTAAGAAAACAATTTTATTAGCCTAATATGAAAACTGATGTCGCTGACTACTTGGAAAAGTGTTTGTAATTTCAACAGGTAAAGGTGGAATATCAACATATAGCACGATTATTGCATCCTTTCGGGCTATACCGAATGGAAATGGGAAGTTATATCAATGAATTTTATCAAAGGTTTACAAAATACTCAAAACAACATGACTCAATTATGGTATTATTGGATAAGTTGGCAATATGCACATTTTATACATGTAAAGTCTACATACAAAGTTGTTCATATTGCAGAAATTTTTACGAAAGAGATTTTTAGATTACATGGAATACATAAGAAAGTAATTTATGATAGGGATGTTAAGTTTACTTCGATTTTTTTGGAAAGCGTTATTTGCAGGTCTTGAAACTCAATTGAAATTTACTACCAGTTACCATCCTAGATAGATGTAAAAACCAAACGTACTAACGAGATTATTGAAGAGATGTTATGAATGTACATGATGGATAAACCGACAAAATGGGAAGATCATGACCTCTAGTAGAATTACCAAAATTATCAATCCTCAACAAAAATGAGTCTATTTGAAATCCTTTATGGTAGGAAAGGTATGAATCCTATCATTTGGGATGATATAGTAGATAGGATCATGGTTGGACCATATATGTTACAAGAAATGGAATCAATGGTTAAAAAGGCTCAACAAAGTTTAAAGGTGGCATAGGATCGACAAAAGAGTTACGGAGATCATAACAGAGTACATAAAGAATTTAATATTGGAGATCATGTTAAGGAAAGAAAGAGTTCGTTGAAACTTGGAATATGTATAAAAATAACATTCAGGTTTTGTGGACCCTTCGAAGTGTTAGCAAGAGTGGCCCAAGAGGGATCATCACTTAGCAATACCCATTAAATTTAAAAAGTTCATAATGTTTTCCATTTCACATTAAAGATGTATGTTCATGACCCTATTCATGTAGCTGATTGGAATTTGTTACAGGTGGAACTAGAAGGTGAGTTACAAGAAGAACCTCTATGCATTCTAGACAAAAAAGAAACAATAAGTCATAACCTGGTCATCGATAGGTAAAGTGCAAGCAAGCATCAGCCCTCAAGAGGCTACTTGGGAGTCTGGAGGATGTCATGAGGAAGACATATCCAAATCTATTCCAAGGATGACCGGGAAAGAATAATCATTTAACACCGAGGACATTTTAAGTCCAAGGGGATGATTGTAATACCCCTCAAATAAAGTATTTGGCATGTTAATAATTTCCTAAGTGGAACATTCGAAATTAGAATTTGTAGGAAAAAATTAGTTGTTATTAATTTAATTATTGTGCAAGATAATGACTTGCCAAGTGTCCTTAATTATTGGACATATGTAAGAGATAATATTTTTATTTAATTAATAAATGGATAAAGAAGGAACAACCAAGTTAAAATATATGATTATGAATCCATGAGTGGGGAACAATTTGAAGCTAACCCTCGGCATGAAAGAACATCTATTAGAGTTCAATTTTGATGATAGACACTGTAGGGGAATTGGGCTTTCCAAAGCTACAAAAATTCCTCAAGGAGGAAAGAGCTTGGAAAAGACTAATACCTAGGAAAAATGATATATACACATGTGTGAGGAGGCATGGTGTTTCTTAGCATGTGGAAGAGAAGGATTTCACTGGTAAATTTATGTTAGTGATTAAGAAGAGAACAAAAAGAAGTTATGTGAGCATTGAGGTTTTAGGCAACTGTTGAAGACACAAATGTTATGATGGAATAGGAGGCTCAATATCACCCTTATGGATTCATGATCGTGCTTGGGGCAGACCTAATCAAGTGAATCATTGATCCATTCTAAGGTTGCGGAACTTGGCTGTCTTCATTTTCCCGTGTTTTATTTCTTTTATGGAAGAGCCTTAATGTTGTTAGTGAAATTATGAAGTGTTATTTCCATTTGATGATTAAGATAGTTTCTATAGAACCTTTCCTTTAAATAATCTAGAATGGAGAATATCAAACAAGAGGTACTTGTGTTGTTGATTAAGAATTATTTATATAATTTTCATTTCATCATCGACATATGTATATATATATATATATCGATATTGTTGAAGTAAGAAATTATATAAATACAGGTTGATATAGATCTAATTCTATCTAACTATTTATATAGAATTTATAGAAAAAATTCATAATGTTACCTATAGAAAATTACTCTTGTTTATCTCCTTTAATGAGCTTTATATTCTTTCATGATAAACATAGTACAGAAGACGCATTGTATTACCATTGAATTTACAAAAATCCAAAGTCTGCATAATACATATTAATATGGATCAATCAATATTTCATAAATTAAATATTGTACAAGTTACAATAGCATAGGTGAAGTAAATGAGAGACGTAGTTGTGATCCTCCAAAGTTGAAGCTTTTAAAGGAACCCAAGTACCTTTCCATTTATTTTCTTCTTGAGCCGATATATGATGATTATGCCTGGAATAAATTCAGTGATAACTAGTTAGAATAGATTGTATAAGATCGAAAATAGCAAGTAAAGAAATTTATAACAGTGTAAGAAATACTTGGACCTATATGCGACGACATAGAGCTCGGACTTGAAATCCACGATCTGAGAAATGTGTATATAGAGGCCCGTCACTAGTTTATTGCATCCATCGTGTATAATGAGTGAATAAAGATATTCATTATAAGATACTTTCTTGCTGATTATAAACATAAGAAAATTAATCACACATCAATCAAATAGCAATATGAATGGTTAAAGAGTTAAAATATTTAAGTAGATTATGTTTTCGATGCAGAAGTAATCTAAAATTTATAGACTAAGAAATTAAATCCTTTCGATACCCTCTATTATGTTAGCACATATAAGTTTCTTTTGCAAAACATCAAAAGGATATAACCATGCGGTGTGAACATTTTAATGGATACAGGATGATTAAATAATAAGCTTACAAAACATAGATTTACGTGTATAACCTCTACAACAATGTGCTGCCATCTATGGTTTTGAAAGGAAGTTAACAAAATATTAGTTAATAGCTATGTGAATACACAGGCCGTTAATGAGACCATTGTCAACCGAGTACTCTAAAATTTGTCAAATAAGATATGATCTAAGGAGATAATCGTAAATAACTCAGAAAACGATAGTAAAATTAATAGAACAATCAAAGTTGAAGGGGTCGGAGAGAAACTCTTGGTAAAGGCAGAAACGTTGAATTAAGCACCAGTTAAACATAAAGAGAGTTATAAACTATTGAAACAAATCTCAAGTAAAGAGATAAATAATTTTAAATAACAAATGAAGTAGTCACATCGTGTACTCAAATCTTTATAACGATAAGGAATAACCATGCATTGGTAAGAGGTTAGTACCAAACCGAGACCAGAAGAGCGTCTAGCTGGCGAGTTTACTGCTCGTCGAGTACAGAGCAAGTGGAAGGTATGTATGTGGGTAACCAAATTGTGTGCACATTACTCAACAACCTTAATTATGAAGTAACTTTGGTAAACCCTTAAAACTTGCAAAAACTCGATTTTGTTTGAAACCCTTTCAACATATTTGACTTATATAACATTACAACGATCGGGGATATATATATATATATATAAGTACATGGTAATGTTACTTAGGGTTCCAAGGTTTAACAATTATTGTATATATAGGAATTTCTTACAATGAGTCTCAAGTTATAAGGTGTATAGAGTTATATTAAGAGTCTAAATAAGTAAGGCTTAGAAGTTATAGTGGAACTTTAAGTAGTTATTGTACAATACCTTTGTACTTTTAGAGACAAGTAACTAATAATAAGAGTGAAAATAAAAATAAAAAAATTATTAGAAATTTGAGTACTAACACCTTTGCATATGATCATTCCCTCGCATCAGTGCTTACACAGAAGGATGAGCAAGGGAATGAATTCCCCATTGAGTTCATGAGAACTGGGTTACAAGGTGCTAAACTGAATTACCCACCAATGGATAAGAAATATTGTGTTGTCCACAAAGAAATTTAATAGTTCAGACCATATATTTTGAAGAACCACACTATAGTGATCATTCCTCATCCATAGTTTAGATCTCTCTTTGTATAGAGAGAGATGGGAGAAAGACGAGGTAACTGGATGACTGCCTTACAAGAATATGACATGGAAAACAAACCGACAAACATTGTCAAAGGTCAATGCCTCTAAAAATTGGTGACCCTAATCACAGATGTTGAAAATCAAGAAGAAGACGGATGGAAAGAAGAACTATCTCTTTACACAAAATAGGTTCCCTATGTTCCTACTGTTGAGAACTCATGAAATAATGATCTCAATTATTATCTTCAACATGGTACAACTCCAGAGCACCTTATTTCCAAGAAAAAAAGAGCATTGAGATTGAAATCCTTATAATATCAGTTATTTCATGGTGTCTTGTTCAGAAAAAATTATGATGGAGTACTACTTTGTTGCCTTGAAAAGAAATATTTCGATAAAGTCCTTAAAGATGTGCATGACGGAAAATCGGGGGCCATTTCTCAAGAGATACAAAAGCTCATAAGATATTGAGATCTAGATACTATTGGATGACATTGTTCAAGGATGCTCATACATATTCATGAAGTTGTGAAACATGCAAAAAATACATTGGAAGGGAGTATAACTTCGTTGCTCTGCTTAAGCCTATTACTATCAAAGAACCCTTCTAACAATGGGGTTTGGATATCATTGGTGATATCAATCCTCGTTCATCCAAGAAGAAGATGTATATCCCAAAAACTATTGATTATTTTACACACTCGACTGAAGCAATACCACTAATCAAGTTGAATGATGAAGTGGTAATGAATTTCCTTGAACATCGCATTATTATCATGTTTGGGGTGCCTAAGTCTCTTGTTTTTTATAATGAAACATATTTTTCATCACACAATTTAGTTGAGTTTTCTTTGGAAAAAGCGATTACCTTAAAATATGCAACAAACTATCACCCTCAAGGTAATGGTTTGGTCGAATATACAAACAAAAATCTAATCTATATTCTTAAACAAACTATAGTCGAACAACAAAGAAACTAGCATAACATGCTACCTAATGCCCTCTAGGTTGATCATGTCACCCCCATGGCCTCTATAAGGACTTCTCCATATTTCCTTATCTACGGGAAATAACTTATTTTACCTTCAAACATTTACCTTCCTTCCCAACAAATCACCCAACAGTCTCGTGAGAGAGAATGTCCCATCATCCAATGATGCATCGATACTTTGCTGAACCTAGAAGAGAATCATGCCAAAGAAAAAAAATAAGTTTGAAACCCACCAACAGACCATTAAGCATTAGTTTGATAAGAATTCAGTTGCTGAGAAAGACTTCCAAGTTGGGGATTTGGTTCTCAAATGGGATAATTTGCACGAGGATAAAGGAAAACATTCAAAATTCCAATAGTTGTGGCTTGGACCTTTCATGGTCAAAGAGAAAATTGGCCTTTGATTGTTGTTTCCTTTGATTGCCTTAGTATTGTCGGATCGCGCCTTAGCTTCAACATTAATGTGTGGAGATGGACAATTACTAGGACATTTACTATGGTTACCTATCTACATTTGGTGATAGGTGGAGAGACTGGATGGCGACACGTTGATTGTTATTGGCACCCAAATCGGGGATTCTTATTGGTAGACAATATTATAATTTATATATGTATTTATATTAATTTATCATTTTAATTATTATTAGATACTTATATATAAGTATAACTATATTATAAAAGTGGTTTATATGCACGGATCACAACCATTAGTTTGAAAAGATGGAAAATGGAGCCTATTTGCGTATATCAACCACTTTTATTATGTGGTTGTGCTAGTTTAATTTAATCTTTAATGTTTGTATTCATGTCTTTCACAATTTCCATTATTCCACGCCAAAATCTTAGGATGTCGTGTGAAAAATGACTCCAAATATCATAAATTTTAAAACTATAAAAATAATTATGAACTGACAAAAAAGTAATTGTGATATTAACACAAAAAGATACTCATCCATTGATCGACAACAAGAGTTGAGGATGTGCGTGTGAAAGATGATTCTAAACCCAAAAAATTCATAATAATAAATATCACTATGAAAATGTATAAGATTAGATATGCTAATTTTAATATTTTAATAAATATCATCCATATTTTATAAACTAAGCTGCCAAATGTGAAAAACGGTTTCGAGAGAAAATCTACCATCATGATTTTATTAAAAAAATAATTTTTTTATATTCATGTTGTGGGAAAATATGGGTGTGTGTTGCAGGGAATATGGATCTCTACAGAAGGAGCTATGGGTGTTGCATCATGGACTAAAACTATTTCCCTGAAGGAGATTTATAAATTTTATATGCTTGATAGTTACTTTTCAACCTAGGAACTTCCTAGGGTTTCAACTTTCCTCCTTCAGTTTTCTCCTTTCATGGCTTCAACTTGAGGAGGGAGCGTCGCTCCCTCCTACAACCATGATATGGAGAGGCGACGAAATGGGTCGTGATGGACCTCTACCTCTCAAACCCATCGCACCCACAACATAACTCCCTTACCTAAAAATGAGAAAGGGAAACAACCAACATCAAGCACACAAGCAACGGTTGAGGACTCAGTGTTGAGATTTGGGTACCTTGGAAAGTGGTCCCCTTGTGTTTGTGAGTCTCTAAACACAAAGGGGGGAAGTTTAACACTCATGCTTGTACTTTATGTTATAATTTCACTTTGACTTTATTCACTTAAGTCATAAAGTGACATTAATTCACTTAAGTGTGAATTAATGAACATAAAGTAAATTATGGAAACTTAAGTGAATTATGAGGTCTAATCTCATCCATTCATTTTGGAGAAAGTATTAGATCGCTGAGAGAGCTCATTTGCATCATGGAGCTCTAATATCGTTGAGAGAGATTGTGACAGGTATGCCACGGTTCAGTGTTGAGCATCAAGAGATATGCAGAGGGTGTCCTCTTGGGAAGTACACCAAGACTGTATTTCCCAGTAGTAATAATATATCAGTTGGGGTACTAGAATTGATACACACAAATATGTGTGGGCCCATGTCATGAGTTTCCTTGGGTGGTTGGGACTATTATGTTACTTTCATAGATGACCACTCCAAGAAGACCTAGATCTTTTTCCTTAAGACCAAGAGTGAGGTATTTAAGAGGTTCCAAGAGTTCAAAGCTCTTGTGGAGAACCAGATATGAGAGAAGATCAAGGTTTTGCGGTCAAAAAATGGAGGTGAGTATACCTCCACAGAGTTTACATATTTTTGTACCCAGTAGGGTATCAAAAGGCAATTGATTGTCCCTTACAACCCGCATTAGAATGGTGTTGTAGAGAGGAAGAACATGTCCATATTTGGTGCAGCAAGGTCGATGTTGAATGTTAAGGCATTCCCATTCTACTTATGGGAAGAATCTTATAGTACTATACTATACCTGCAGAACATGAGTCCCCATAAAGCTTTGGGGAGGAAGACTCTTGAAGAGGCCTTCACTGGGAGTAGGCTTGATGTTGAGCACCTACGCATATTTGGGTGCTTGAAATTGTCTCATGTCCCCTCAAAAAAGAGGAAAAATATATATCCAACAACAAAGAGAGGGATTCTAGTTAGATACACATAGATCTCAAAGGCCTACCAGATCTACATTCCAGAACTAAGGAGAGTGGTGGTGAGGAGAGATGTCATATTCGAGGAGGATAGAGCCTTCAGGAGATCTCTCGAGTTAAGAGATAGAGTTGACGAGGTCCCACAATTTTAGAGTGATGCTTCATAGGGGACACAGCCTTAGGCATAGAGTACACCGAGTTCAGGGGTGACCGGTCTACCTAGAAAAGTTTCAAGTTCACAGTTTTCAAGTATACAGACAGTTGGTGCAAGTGCTTCAGGGTCACATAATACTTCACAGAGATCTATGCATGAGACCCGGGGGCATGAGGATACTACTCTGTGACAGGTTACTTTAGGGAAGAGGAAACCAATATGGTTTTAGGAGACCTTGAAGGAGGCAAAGGAGTATGTTGGAGAGCCTCAAAGATTGATGAGAGAGAGAAGGGCACCATAAAGGCTTGGGTCCCACTTCACTATGTTGACAAGCAGATCAAATTCAGAGGATAGTTTTGATGAGCATGTTGCATACTTACTCACTGATTCCTTGCCAAGGAGAAAGAAAGTCCACTTCAGGGACAAGTGGGGAGTGATGAGTGACACTTTCCTCGGTAAGTGGGAGTGTTCAGATTTGGGTACCTTGGAAAGTGGTCCCCTTGTGTTTGTGAGTCTCTAAACACAAATGGGGCCCCTCATGATTGTACTTTATGTTATAATTTCACTTTGACTTTATTCACTTAATTCTAAAGTGATTTTATTCACTTAAGTCATAAAGTGACATTAATTCACTTAAGTGTGAATTAATGAGCATAAATTGAACTATGGAAACTTAAGTGAATTATGAGATCTAATATAATCCATTCATTTTGGAGAAAGGTTTAGATATAATCTGGGCCCTTGGTTTTCTAGGTTAGCCTTGAGATGAGGCTAAAGGAGGAAAAGGAGATTCAATGTTCACTTGAGTGATTTGGGTGAAGAGGAGAAGAGAGACACACTTCTTGAGAGGAGAAGTGTGAAAGAGACTTGAGGGTGCACTTGGTGAGATTATAAGGGTGTAAGGCTTGAGGATTAGGCCACAAACTTCAGTAAGGGCAGACTCTTGGAGTAGGAGTGCACTTCTAGCAAGAAAGGGTGCAAGGAAAGGCAAAGGCAAGCTAGAGTAAGGCAAGCAATGGCAAGGGGCACAAAAGAGACTTGGGTGCTTTTTCCAAAGCAAGCAGGAAAGGAAAGGAAGAGGGAACATTCATCCTACAGGGTGAAAATCCCAAGGAGGGTGCATTCATCCTAGAGGGGTGCAAATCCCAAGGGGGGTGCATTTTCAAAGGAACTCCAAAGCCAAGATTGATAAGGATTTGGCTATTGTACCAGGTTCCTTTGTTATTGTTTCTTATTTTTATTTTAGCTTGATATCTCCATAATAAATTTTATCTTTCAAATCATTTATCATTTTCCCCATTGGGGTTTTTCCAGGCTCATGTTGACCAAAAACACTTGTGTAAAATTGTCATGGTTTCCTTATTTACTTTCAGCATAGTAGGTTTTAAATATCCTAGAGGGTATTGTCTATTTTGAAGTATGATGAATGTGCTAACAATGGAAAGAAAAAAATCCTATTGAAACCCATTCAAGAGAATATTCAAAGAGACATTAAATTACTACCTAAGGGGTAGATTTGAAGAGGGTAAATTTCGGATATGTTGGATGTTTTGGATAGTGAGAAAACAATCCTAAAAACAATGAGAAAACATTTTGAAAGTACCTTGAACTTAGTTCCCAACAAGAGGTCAAATGATAGGCTTTTTGGGCAGCCTATGGGTTCCTCAAATTTCTTCACTCAACACACCCAACATCTTCAATCATAAATACCACCACCAGCTTCCTACCCAAAGCATCTGAGAACCCGAAATACGAAATAAGGATAAAGAAGATTGGTGGATACATCCAACACATGCAAGGGCATACATTCATAGGAAATTTCATGGGCATATAGCCAACATAAAAATCCCTCACATGGTGGCTCAACACAACTTGGAATCCCAAGGGACAAATAGACCTAAAGCTCAGCTCCAAAGGCATTTTTACTACAATATGTTCATATCTGGAGGACCACGATCGAATCTTCGAAAATGGCCCCTACTTTTTTAACTTAGCAGGGATTCACTTCTTACCTTGGACGTAGTGATTCTCACCAGGAAAAGAGGATTTTACGGTAGCACCATTCTGGATTTAGTTATATTCCCTCCCTAAATACTTTTGGGATGATGAGATCTTCAAAGGCATCGGAAACACACTTGGAAACTTCATCAAAACCTCAGAGATCATGAAAACAGGTCGATATATTGCCTATGCCTGCATCTGCGTCTATATGGATCTCACCAAGGCACTGTCAGACTCCATCAACCTCTTCTATAAGGACATTGAATGGGTTCAAACCCTAGATTACTAACACATCCCTTTCAGCTGTAGATGTTACCATGAACATGTCCACCTATTTCGAGACTACCCCCTTAATGCTCAAAATAACTCCTCTCCCCCTTCTTCGAATTGAGATGCAGATGGATTCGAACAAGTTCATTCGAGGAAAAATCCAGACAAAACCCCAACCACCCACATATCAATAAGGGTTTCAAATATTGAAACTCCTTTGAATATCTCTGGCAAGGGGAAGAAAATTAGAGTACTCAATAGAGGCAAGAACCATAGTTGGATCCTACAGCCAATTCAACATCCCCATTGGAGGACAACGCCAAAACATGCAAGAGAATGGCGCAAGAAGGAACCACTCTTCAGGATTAGGAAATCGAATTGTAGGATGAGTAACTTGAATATGATCACTACAAGGAAAAGACCCTATAGAGGAGGTTTTTGCGGAAGCCCCTCTAAGAATAAACCAAAAATTTGTTTGTAGTGGAGGTCACTAGCAGAGTTGCGCAGGCAAATTTTTTAGCAGAATTTTTTTGAATGGTGCATTTATCAGTCTATACCACACTGATGAACCACTGGAACTCAATGCACTATTTCTAATAGACAATGGTGCACCATTGCATATTTATTTTAAAAAAATAGAAAACAACAATGCACATCATATAAAAGAAGCTCGCGAGCACCGATGCGCACTAAACAGGTGCACCAGTGCGCAACAAACGGGTGTAGCGTCATTGCGTTTTTCCTTTTAAAAATGCATAACGGTGCATCATTGTCCCTTGGGTGCACCGGTGCGTTCCAAACTGGTGCAGCGTCACAAGGTTTTTTTAAAAAATAACAGTTTGTTGTTTGCAGTGGTGTGCACTGGTGAGCTTAATGCGAGCACACTGGAACATGGGTAAATAAAAATAAATGGTGGTAAAACACCATTTTTACCATTTCCAGTGCAGATAAGATCTCAAGCACTGGTGCCACCTTTTCCCAACTGAAGCGCACTGTCATTGGTGCTTCCATTGCTTTCATTGTTTTCATTCGATGCTCGATTCGTGGAATTCCAATTTTTCCATACGATGGGAAAATTTGGTTTTTTTCACTACATCCCAACCATGCCTCCGTGACAAGAAAATGTCCTGGAAAATTCTTTATTTTTTTGTACATTGAATTTTTACCGGATTAAATTGTGAAACTGAGTAAAATTTTCATTGTTTTTCAATTTTTTTTTTTTTTTGCACAGTGCATTCGAACCATTCAGCTCGCACTGCACGCGGTGCACCCTGTAAATTTTACAGGGTGCACCGAAAATGTATACTTCATTTTTGCTAGTCTGTTGTAATATGTAAATCACCAATGCATACTTATAAACGACACACCGACATGTTCATAATAAACGACGCACCATAGAAAATATATAGTTTCCATTCAATGGTGAGTTGTTTATAGTGAACGCACTAGTAAGTTCATAATAATATACACACCGTTGAAAATAGATAGTTTTTCAATCGGTACGTCCTTTATAGTGAACACACCGGTGCGTACACAATAAACTATGAACAGTGGACATTATTGTGTTTTTCAATCGGTGTGTGGATTATACAGAATGCACCGGTGAACAAACATGGATACGACACAACATTTAAAATGTGTGTCTATTTTAAGCGGTGTGTTGTGATGAATGGAACGCATCGGGATGTCGTAGTATCTAGACGCATCGTTGCAGATTTATTTAAAACAAATAGAAAATAATGGTGAGCATCATTTAAAAGAAGCTCATGAGAACCGATGTGCAACAAACGGGTGCACCGTCATTGAATTTTTCCTTTTAAAAATGAATAATGGTGTGTCATTGTCCCTTGGGGGCACTGGTGCACTGTTGCATGGTTTTTTTAAAACAATAATAATGTTGTTTGCAGTGGTGCGCACCAATGTGATTAACATGAGCACATCGAAACAGGGGTAAATAAAAAAAATTGGCGGTAAAATACCACTTTTACCATTTCCAGTGCAAAGAAGCTCTCAAGCACCGGTGCCACCTTTTCCCAACTGAAGCGCACTGTCGTCGATGCTTTCGTTGCTTGCCTTGTTTCCATTTGGTGCTCGGTTCGTGGGACCCAATTTTTCCATACAATGGAAAATTTTGGTTTTTTGCAATACATCCCAACCATGCCTCCTCGATGAGAAAATGTCCAGGTAAAGTCTTTATTTCTTTGTACATTGAATTTTTACTGGATTAAATTGTGAAATTGAGTAAAATTTTCATTGTTATTCAATTTTTTTTTTTTGCGCGGTGCATTCAAGCCGTTTGGCTCGCACAGCACGCGGTGCACCCTGTAAATTTTACAAGGCGCACCAAAAATGTATAGTTTTTTTTCTTCAGTGCATCGTAATACGAAACACACAGGTGCATACTTATAAATGACGCACCGGTGCGTTCATAATAAACGACGCATCATCGAAAATATATAGTTTCCATTAAATGGTGTGTTGTTTATAGTGAACACACTGGTGAGTTCATAATAATATACGCACCGTTGAAAATAGATAGTTGCTCAATCGACGTGTCCTTTATAGTGAACGCACCAGTGTGTACACAATAAAATATGCATCGTGGACATTATTGTGTTTTTCAATCAGTGTGTGGCTTATACAGAATGGATCGGTGTGCAAACATGGATACGAGGCACCGTTCAAAATGAGTGTCTATTTGAAGTGGTGTGTCGTGATGAATAGAACGCACCTGGGTGTTGTAGTATCTAGACGCACCACTTTAAAGAGGCATCGTGCTTTTGTGGTGCATTGTATACAATGGGGCACACCGATGCATTGATAATTACTAAGCACCCCCTAAAATAAATTGCATTGTGCATGCAATGCGTAAGATATGTGTGCACACTGTGGGCGGTGCTTTACTATTTTGAAGGTGCACCGAAGGTTAAATTTTTGTTTTTTTGAAAAAAAAATATGTTTGCATATTTTGAAATAAATTTCTCATTTACTGAAAAAATGTTATCTTTTTATGTATGATGATAATGTAATTTATATGTTAATTATGTAGATACGTCAGTGCATGGAGGAGAAGCAATAGATATTTGACCAGTACAATATGGTTCAGGAGTGGGAGGCCAGAGAGAGAGAGAGGGATTTGTACCCTCAGCCTATTACTGCAGCTACATGGCTCCTCTTGAGGAATGTAGGCCTCCTCAAGTACCAAGAGAAGACTACATCCATGAAGGGGAATTCTGGCTTTCTTGCACAACTGATCCATCGATGGGATGCCCATCAACATGCATTCAGAGTCAGTCCTCATCAGTG
Organism: Picea sitchensis; assembly: GCA_010110895.2. NCBI lineage: Eukaryota > Viridiplantae > Streptophyta > Pinopsida > Pinales > Pinaceae > Picea > Picea sitchensis. The sequence goes on from SNQJ01S0017475.1 coordinate 99,934, forward strand.
GTACCATCCCACTGAGGAGGATATTTATTTTATCACTGGGATATCTAGGAGAGGGGAGGATTTTCCCCAGTTTCTTGATGTTCCAGTGGGTGTTGCACCTGAGAGTCAACTTGTCTACTCTCAAAGGTATATTGTGTGTGATATACATTATCCTGGTGATTTTCAAGTGGTTGGTGGAAAGTTACGGGTCACCTCATTCGGTGAAGAGGACGTTAGGTGTCTCTCATTGTTATTTTCAACCATTGCACACTTTACTGGTGATGGTCAGTGCATCAGTTGCACTCTTTTGTATTATATTTATTCTGTGATACAGAGGCCACGAATTTTTAGGTGGTCTTCGATTTTCTTGTGACAGTTTTGTATAGCACTGGATAGATGTCGTGTTATGATAGATGGGAGGGTGAACTTCCTATTTTCTTCATAGTTTTTTTTGTTTTTTTTGAGAGGTTTCCATAAACGAGACCTACTTTTGTCCGTCGGCCTCCTAGACTGATGACTAAGGTGTGGATGCACATGTGGGGCGAGATGATGCCCAAGAGGGGCATGCCCAATTTTCCAGCTAGGATTTCCAGGGAGGAACTTCAGCTATTAGCCAGTGAGGCAGATCATGTGTTCGTGATGGTGTCGTACCCTTACACGGGGATGGATTGGCGAGGATGTACCAACATCCTCTTCACACCAGATGAGCCACCCGATCATCGAGGTAAGATTTAAATTAATCTTGTACTTTCATTTTATTGTCTTACTTAATTCGAATAAATTTTATTCTAGCATGTTCTTTAACGTTTTTTATTAAAAATTTTATTGAAATTGTCAACTAATTATTAACTTGTGTTATATTTTGAAGATTTTGTCACATTCATTAGGGACATGCCTCCTCCCTTTCCACCTGATGCATATGAGTATATGGTTGAGGTTGCAGTGAGTTAGGGTCCTCAACTACATATACCACTTGGCATGCGACGTAGGCCCGATCTCAAATATAGGATGGATGTGTGTGACATACTGACTGCAGTTTTGGTTGGCGCAGGAGTTTTCCCTATCCATATGAAAGACATCAGGGATGACCCTGATCTCATGCAGCTCTGGATGGAATTTCCATGTGATATGAAGTCTCTTATGCGTCATATCATTGGAGCTGCCAGGTTACTTGTAGGGATGAGGGATAACACGTCCTCCAGTACTGATGATGATGATGATGATGATCAGGGTGGTGATGGCGCTTCTGCTTCAATACCTCCTCCTCCTCCTCCGGGTGGTGATGTTGATCAAGGTGGTGATCATGGCGCTTATTCTTCAGTACCTCCTCCTCCCCCTTCAGGTGGTGATGTTGATCAGGGTGGTGATGACACTTCTGCTTCAACACCTCCTCCTCCTCCTCTGGGTGGTGATGTTGATCAAGTTAGTGATGGCGCTTCTGCTTTAGTACCTCCTCCTCCTCCTATGGGTGGTGATATTGATCATGGTGGTGATCATGGCGCTTCTACTTCAGTACCTCCTCATCCTCCTTTGGGTGGTGATGGTGTTTTTTCTTCAATACCTCCTCCTCCTCCAGGTGGTGATGTTGATCAGGGTGGTGATATGTGTTGACCATATATGTACATTTCATGTTGATGTACTTAATTTATATGTTGATGTTGATGTTGATGTACTTAATTTATATGTTTATGTTGATATTGATGTTAGGTCATGTTACATAATTTTCTCCATAAAGTAAAGTACTTTATTTAAATATCTAAAATAAAGTACTCATATCTAAAACAAGTGAAATTAGCAGCAAAGTTGCTTATACCTTCCTTTCAGAAATGTTTTGATGTATTAATTGTATATAGTAAAAAGGATATATTTAAATAGGTTAGATTACAATAGTTTTCAAGTTATTATGTTGTCATTTTTATATTTGAACATGATGAAAATGAAAATACAAAGTTTATCATGTTTTGTAGTTAAGAGGTCTTGAAAAGTAAATAAGTTATAAAAATGGGTAAAGATATGTCTTATTTTATTAATTAAATTTTGGGCAAGTTAAAAGTAAATTATATTAATCTTCAACCTTACTTTGTATCACAGTTTTACAAACTAGTTTCCTTGAAAGTACAATGTGAGAATTGGTCATCATTTCGAGAATATTGCTTTTGTTCATAAGTTCATAATGAAGAATTAAAAATAGTTCATAATGAAGAATTAAAAATAGTTATGATAAGCTCAATTAACATTTATAAAATCTTTGTGATATTTTAACTTCCTCTTAACTATAATTTGGTCATTTTTTTTATATTCCCATAATTTATACAAGTCTCAAAATCTTTAATTCAACATTTTTTTACTATACTATAAGGATGCATGAATGTAAAACTTAACCAAGAAACATGTACAAAAACATAAAAATATTTAGAATATTAAATATTTTAATTTGTATGAATTATTCTCTTTAAATAATTTTCTTAAGTGGGTTAATTACATGTATTTAAGTTTTATGTCATTTTTTGATATCCTATGTTACATGTTGTTAATTTTTGTTGTAATCGATATTAAGAATTGAATTAGCTATTGGGATCCATAAAATTTATATCCAAATAGCTATTAGGATCCATAAAAGTTATATCCAAATAGCTATTAGGATCCATAAAATTTATATCCAATTAGCTATTAGGATACATAAAATTTCTTACCATGAGCCCGACTCTGATCATAAAAATTTAACCCTAAATCTAAACTTTTCCATGCGCATGAGCACCATTGAAGAGAATTTTGATAATCAAAGGAATTTGCGCTTTGAAAAAAGTAAAGTTGACCTTTTCTTAAAAGATTTAAATAGTAAATTAAATCTCCTAACTTATAAGGACAACATTGAAGAACTCTATCATAATTTGACAACTACCCTTTCCACTTCTATTAGCAAGTTATCTTTCGAGGTGTCCTATAGAAAGAATAATAGAACGACCAACCCTTGGTATGATAAAGAATGTAAAATTTCTAGCAACACCATTAGGGATGCTTCTAATGAGTCCTTAAAATTCGATAACATCAATACAGTTTACAAACACCTAATTAAAAGGAAAAAAAGGTACTATATCAATAAAAGGCAAGAGCAACTTTCACAACTTTGGCTAGAAAGTCACGGTAAAAGAGCTAAAGGACAGGTCGAGTTTAGGAGATATCATTCAGCTGTGGACCATCTTGTTACCTTTAAGATCATTGTAGAGGAGTTTTGCAATACTAAAACCAATTTTTATTGTTGTTTTGTTGACTTTAGAAAAGCTTTTGACATGGTTCCTAGGAAAAATCTTTGGAAAAGGTTGGAAGAGATAAAAGTGCCTCTCGAGTTTAGGGTTTCTGCAATAAATATGTATGAGAACATTATTGATAATTTTAAAAACAATCAGGGATGGTCAAAAGAGATTAACTGCAATATTGGAATCAAACAAGGTTGTCCCTTGTCCCCTACCCTTTTTGGCATATACATTGACAAGTTAGAAGATTGCTTGGAAAAAGAAGGTTATGTTGGCCCTACTCTCACTGGTATATTCATCGATCTTCTTCTTTATGCCGATGATATCGTTCTTATGGAAAGGAGTCCCCATGATCTTGAAAATAAACTAAGAATCCTCATGGATGTTTTCTCCAATATGGGTATGACTGTTAATACTGATAAGACTAAGGTCATGATTATTAAATCCAATAAGATCACTTGTGATACCCTCATATATGACAACAACAACTTGGAGGAAGTGACCTCATACTTGAATATCTTGGAATTGATATTCACCACAAGCTCAATTGGAATTATAGCATTGAGAAAATGATTATTGGGGGATGGAAAGCTTATTTGGGCTTGAAAACAATTGTAAATCAATTGATCTTTGGAGGTGGGATAAGAAGAAAATCCTCTTTGAGACTCTTGTTGCACCTATTATTCTTTATGGATGTGAAGTCTGGGGTTGTAGTATCTCTCCTGAATCCTAGAGAAATATAGAGAAAATTCAAAATAATTTTATAACCTATAATCTCAAAATTAAAGGAAATACGCCCTATCCCATCCTCCTCTTAGAAACAAGCCTCTCCCCCATTGAGAGCATGTCTATGACTAGATACTTAATGTATAAGAACAAGTTAAAAAACATGGAAGACAAGAGGCTTCCTAAAATTGCTTCAAAATCGAGTAGTAACCACCATCGACTCAAGCGAGGATGGCATAAAGATGCCCAGTCTTGGCTAAACTATTGGGGAATTATGGAAGACACCATTTTGCAGAATAAAGATACTATTAAAAAAATCGTCAAATCAAAATTTAAGGAGGAAATGTGATGTGATAAAGAGTTAGAGGAAAAAATAAAAGTAAGGTATTATAATGATATAATCAACCCTAATCTAGAAGATCAAAATTATCTATTTGTTTTTCCAGATGTAAAGAAAAAAATAAACATTGCTAAGATAAGAACAAATTCTCACGAGATCCATAGTGAAATTGGGCATTGGTCAATTCCTAAAACGCCATGGGGTGAAAGAGTGCGTCACCTTTGTGACACTAAGAAGATTGATGATGAAAAACAATTTCTCTTAGATTGTCTAGCCTATACCCATATTAGATCTCATTTTAAAAATGTTTGTCACACTACCAACCTTCCTAACCTCTTAACTCAACAAAAGTATGGTGATCTTGGAAAACTTTTCTTAATTCTTTTCGAGCACAATTTTTTTTTTCTAAAGAATCGCAAGTAATCACTTACCCTCTTAAGGTCCGATAGACTAATTCGATCTTAGTGGACATTAATCACCATCATCATCAATATATAATTAATATATAACTTAATACATTATATTTTATTATGTTATAATTAATATATTATATTATTATATTTATAATATAAAATTAATATAACATAATATAATATATTATATTTATTATATTATAATTAATAGATAACATAATATATTATATTTATTATATTACTTAAATATAATATATTATGTATTTGATTTTTATGTAATATCTTAAGTATATAATATAATATGGATTTATAGAGGGACATATGCATTAGTTATTTAAGTACAATGATTTTTATGTAAAGGACACATGCATTACTTATTTAACGACCATGATATTTTTTTGAAAAACTCACTTAGAAGGTTCATTTTAGATATATTCTCCTAATTAAAAACTAATACAATATAATAAGATATGGTAATGATATGAAATGGTGGATAATAAAAATATATTTTAAAATTATGATATAAAATATTTAATATTTACAATACAATAATATATTGTTTTTTAAAGTAAGAGTTCAAATTAAAATACTAGAAGTTCAAATCTCATCTAGATTTATAATGGAAAATTATTTATACCATTTACAAATAACATTTAATTATATCATCCAATCAAAAAATTAGTAATATTTTATATGAAATATTAAATACTAAAAACATTATAAATTTAATAATCAAATTATTAAATTTACTATAAATTTGAAAACATAAAAGTAAGTAATTAAAGAATAAAACATGTATAATATATCTAGTTCCATTGTTATTGTTGTGATTATCTTCCTAGCTTGGCATGATAACATTGTTGTTCTCAAAAATATGTTTTGATCTAGGGTAGTGTATTAATACAAACCACCAATCCCTGGTTGTAGTGTTTTGGGAAAACATAAGGCTCCTTAGCTTCATCCCACATATTTTTAGAGTTGATACATATCATCTCGCTATCATGATCTTCTTTTACATTATTCCTATCCTTAGTAGAAGGTCCACAACATTTACATCCATGATAGCCTTTAGTTACAAGACCTATGAAAGTATTGTATACATAACATGTTAGTGTTTAACAACTAATTAAATATGCAAAAAAATATTGTTACTTACATAAACAAACTCCTAAACCTGGATAATCATGTGTAATGTAAGCACATATGTCATACAACTTAAAACTCTTCTTGCTATGGGTCTTGATACATCGTATACATGTTTACAAATATTATGTTGAAAGACCATCCAAATTAATAAAAGGATGTAAAAATATTATAATTTTTTTTTTATTAATTTT
>SNQJ01S0017475.1:123921-139988 GCA_010110895.2 Picea sitchensis
CGAATGAATAAGAAGAACAAAAAATAATTAAATGCATTACAATCGGCCAAAACACTATATTCAATCGATAGATTGTAATCGATAACAAGAACATATCACGAGGGATTGTAAATGATAACAAGAACACATCCCACTCATGGGAATCTACGACTTCTAACTAAACATACACAAAACATATGATGTAAACAATGCCTATGTTCTGAGAAACGAGGAGAAACCAGATTTGCAAGAAATATGTGGATATAAAGAGTAAAGATGTCAATTTAGGCTTACGTATTAACTCACCTTTAGAGACTGGCTAGTTGGCTCAATTAACTTACCTTATCAGCATCAGCATTTGCAGGCTTTGAAACTCAGAAAAGGTTGCATGTTAATCCATGAAAGGTTGATTTGGTTGTCTGGTTTTGATCCCATTCCTCTTCCCACTGGTCGAAAAGGGTCGATTTATCCTTAAGTTGTGAATCCTATGCCTGGAATCATTGTATCGGTAAGAGAGAGAAGAGGTTGGGCTAGGCTCCGCAGGACAAAGATCCATCTTCCTAAAACTATAGCTCTGCAAGACACACATGCATTTTCCTCTCCTAGCCAGCTTCTTAGTGAATTCTTCCCTGGATATTTGTTATATTAGGGACTCCCATAAGCCACTTTGTTACCGGGGATGGACGATTTAAGGAAGAAACTTTTTGATATTTACCATTGAATTTCTCATTCAATAAGCATGAGCAATATTATGCCTTGAAGAGGACTCGAACCTCCACTCTCTTAAGCACGATATTCTGAGTCTCGCGTGTCTACCATTTCACCATCAAGGCATCCCCAAAGTGATTGAATATCTCGAGACCATATGAAACCATTTGCTTACTCTCAAATTGGTTATGGAACAGGGGAGGGTGATCTTCAAAGGAATCTCAATTGAGCGCGTTGATGAAGCTTATCAAAATTAGATACTTACCTTCTCTAAGAGCTCATCTGTTGATTCGACTAGCTTCATAACTACAACTAGAACTCCCTCTTAACCATAGGAACTGGAATATCTATTTACATTTCACACAGGACATGGATAGAAATGTTACATTGTGATGGGCATAGCTTACTCCTCGCAATATAGGCGCCATTCGATTATGACATTGCACAATGATTCGAGGAGAGATAGAGATAGGTCTGAGTAGGGAAGCCTTTTCTTTAACTAAATTAATAAGCTTGCTTGGTAGATCCAAGTCCATGGCAAAGAAAGAAAGGGTTCCATAGATTATTATTTTTCTTCATCTGGCCGAGATGTGTCTATGTCCCGAAGAACCTTACCTTAATATGCTAAAAGTGTCCTTCCAACTCCTCATACTCATTTCAAGTGAGGTGAATCATTACTAAACCTATTCTAGAGATGGTTACATATTCTATTCATTATGCTAGTGACCTTGTTGATCCATATCCCATTCCATTCATCATTTAAGTTCTAGCCCCGACAAGAGAAGGAAAGTGAAGAAAAAGGATAAGAAAGGGTGTCCTTTATTTCTAAAAGAATGCTAATGACAGAAGGCCCAAGTTGGCCCCTCAGATTTTTGATCCAACCCAACACATACCATTTTGTATCGAATGACCCTAGACCCTTATAATTCATTTCCTCCAAATCCATCCAAGACTTTGACCTTCCATTCGGTGTAGACAAAAGCCCAAGCAGGCTCGATCACTCGAGTTAGATTTGGCTTTGCTCCGGTCAGTCAAATGTAGGGGAGAGGAATTTTTTGATAGATGAGTTCATGATCTGGATTGAATGTGCAATAGGGGGTCTTCTGTAGAGCGTAGATGAGGTGATTAGGAAAGAATATGCTCTGCCACCTAACAACACCATCATCCATTAGATTGACATACTCATCCTTCATCCTTGTAGTCATATTGTAAATCTGATCCAATCTGACTAATAGGCATCGAGAGAATTCATGATCATCTGGGGAAGCTCAAACACTATGTTTGAGGTTGTGGTTTTCTAGTTGGTTAGATCTAGCATGGATCATACATGGTCGATAGTTGGAGTCGGCAACTCTCTTAGGGTTACCTCATCTGGGATCCCGGGTTTTGATCCCATTCGGAGACCTTGTTCGTTAATTGGCTAGGTGGGTGAGCATCTGCGGATTCTACCCGAATATGCACATACTGTTTGATGTAAACAATTTCTCCTGTCCTAAGAAGCCACGAGAATCCAAATTTATATGAAATTATGTGGAGAAAAAGAGGGAAGATAAGAATTTAGGCTTAGGATTAGGGTTTGAATTTTTCTTACAAAGAAAGAAGAAGGTGCAGCTGACCCTGCGCTTGAAGATGCGGCAATTTTTCCTTCTTGCCTTCCACCGCTTATGACTTCTCACTCTTGACTTGAAGGAAAGCCCAGCAGTTTCATTCGCAACGAAGCAAGAAGCACCCCTTACAGACCTATATCCAACAGATTCAGTTCTATACATCAATACTAACTGCATGTGTAGATGAATACGCCCTAAGACATGAACATTATCCCCAACCTTAGTAGCCCCCTGCTCAACATGTCTAGTCACCATGTTAACTTGAGGCGATTCTTAGGGCACAAAATATTAATACAAGATAAATTTGCTTAAAGCCCACAGGAATAACAAAAGAAAACATTGAATTATTTGCAAAATAAAATATATTGTCATGAACCCATGTGTCTTGACTAGGAGGACAATGATCCTTTGACGTGTCCAAAGGATTGCATGCAGAATATGTGACTTGCGACTTGTAGAAAGGTAGAGTGCCTTGAAAACTGAAATCTCTATATCATATTGACACACTAAGCCCATCTATCTTTATTTCTTACAGATGGATTAATCTTAATAACACGTTGAGAAAGAATCCTAGAAGCACCTTTACATACTCATTCCTTACTCCACGTGGGAAGTGATCCCCTTCCTTTATCACCCAACATGGTTTATGTGTAAGAACACGGGCTAGCAGACATGGTTAGGGATGTAGGCACCCTTGAGAGAGGCAGCGACACTAGGAAATTAATATCGAACCCACATTACTATTCACCTCCATCACTATCCTCTTATTGGGATTGTTGATGAAACACTATTGAATAGCAATGCCAATGTCAATATCGGTAAGTAATGCAAAAAAGTGGCTCCTTAGCATAAGGGACATCACGCGCTATCCATGGCTACGGTCTATCAAAGATACATAATTTGGTACGCCACTGGACGGAGCATACATAAGGGAATTTTGTTTCGTATGCAGTGATGAAGCATGTGATGGGTGGGTGGGATCTCCAGGGGCTTAGTGGATAAATTTGTATGTTTCCTTAATCTATAGCATAAAATTCCAACACATGGTCACATGAGTTGGGGCTCATCCTTTAGTATAAAAGTGAGGACAACCTTGAGCAAAATATATTTTCAGCACGGCTACAACCTCGAACATCCATCTCTCTCCCTCTCATTTCAGTCAGTGTTATTTAAGCTACAGCTAATGCATCTCCTTGATATGTTTGTCTGATAGTCACATTGTCACTGCTCCAGTGGCTTGCTTCTTCGGGGCATTTCTGGTTGTTGTGGGAGTTCCTCTTGATAGATGGTAAGGACCCTAGGGTAGACTCAGTTAGGGTAAACTCTAGTAAGTCAGGATCTTAGGTGAGTTCTGGTGAGGTGATATAGATTTAGGTGTGGACCAAAAGAACTGGTTCTTTGAAGGGAAATATATTGTAGCTCCGTTTATCGTTGAATTGTTCACCGAGAATTATTGAAGAATCTTTTTTCAGTTAAGTTCAGGGTATCAAAAGATATCAAAATATTGTTTTCAGAGTGCTCAAATGCCCCGTTACTATTTGATTTTTGGCAGAGATATGATCTCAGGATATAAACCTTTCGCAATAGACTTTACCGTTGGTGAATACAGAGGTACTTAAGTGGGGGTGGAAGGATTTCTTCTCGCTAATGTTCTCAGGCCAAACCACTCACAGACAATGCCATAGGCGCAAGTTGTTGCTCTCAAGCTTATGATAGGCTCAAATTTTCGGCCAATAATGCATGCCTGCTAAGGACGAAGGAACCAACCCACCTAGCCGATTAAAGAACAAGGTCTTGGAATAAAGAAAAAAGGAGAGTCTAGCCCTTGTTTGGTTAGTGATAATTGTAGTTATTTTTTCGGCTCTCTTATCGTTTTGACGCGAAGCTCCTTTCTCCAAGCTCACTTTTTGGTCCTTTCCAATGTCTTCTTAATCTCTCAACTCCATAGAAATATTATATTTGTCTCTCAGTTTCAGATTCCCAAATGGGTCTTTATCTTATGCTAATAGCTTTGCTTACACTCTAGCTGGATTTATTACATAAACTGTTTATTCGAGACCATGAGGAGTTCTTGAACCCTGCCCTTCAGATCAAGATTGGCACCTGGAACAGGATCTTGGATTATATCTTTGGTTGGGATGAGATCTTCATGAAGCACATACGTTTCATCAAGTAATCCTTTACCTTTAATAAAGAATATTGTTTAGTATTAATATTGTGTTTGTATTGAAATTGTTGTTCTCTACAATTTATGATATAAAGATATATACCATCACTGTAGATTATAATATATGCTAATTACACTATCAACAGATGTAAGTCAAGGACTGTCACTGAACATATATAAAACCCAAAACCTACCAGAATATTTTAGTATAAGTCATTTCCAGGACTACATTGTTACAATGAGTATCTATGAGTTTCATATGCATACGTTATATGGATTAAGTTGTGTTGTTTGCTATCATTTTTGTCTCCAATAACATACAGTTTAAGAATCTATCTTTAGAATACATTGATACAAGAAAATGGCTATAAATTGAAGCAGTTATACATGCACTAGCCTAGATATTAGATACATCAAGTAGATATTACCTTGCATAGATAGAAGATATTATATATGCATCAGCTTCAAACATAACTACATCACCTATCCACTCCATAATTGATGTGATCCAGAGTGGTGAATGCTTTCCTGTTGGACTATGGCGAATGCTTGCTTGTTGGACTATGTTGTGGGAATGGAACAAGTCAGATACAGGACTAAACCAAGAGGAAAAATGCGGTGTTTGCTTGGCAAGGCGGTCATTTGTCGGTGCATTGAAAGGAAAGCTCAACATTTTCGAGGAAGTGGCAGTGGATTTAATGAAATCTCGGCATTGTGGCAATGACTTTAATGAAAGTTCAACATTTTCCAAGCAGCATGAACATATATTTCAAGCACTAAAAAAAATAAAAACACAGACCTGAAATAAAGTTATAGCAAAACTGAAAACTTAAGTTATATAACTTATATAACAATGCAATTTGCATTCTTATATAAGAATGCAAAATTACATTATGTGAGAGCGGCAAAGCATCAATAATACTTTAGGTTATATATTTTAAGAATGAGAATATTACATTCTTCGGCAATAAGACTCCAAATGTGTGAGCCAATAGCCTTCCTTATAAAAGTAAATTAAACATTAAAAAAATAATTATTTTGTTTTCCCTATCTACAACATTGACAACATTGAAGGATGGAAAAATATATTTAGTCAACGGTTAACTAATTGATATTAACCATGAATTCGATTGCAAGAGTCCTCAGACTAATAATAATAAGAGAATATAATAAAATTTAAATCTAAATTGATTAAAAAATAAAATAGGAAAAAGTGAAATATGAATAACAAAAGAGGAAATAAAAGGTAATCAAGAAAAAATAAAATAATAATAACAAAAGCATCATCTAAATTATAAAATTAATAACTAAATAAAATTGAAAAATAAAAAAATAAAAATAAAATTTAAATATATATTAATGAAAAAATAAAATTAAGAACTAAATAAAATTGAAAAATGAAAAAATAAAAATAAAATTTAAATATATAGTAATGAAAAAATAAAATAAAGGAAAAAAATTATGAATAATGGAAAAATAAAAATAAAAATAAAAAATAAAAAATAAAATTTAATAATTAATATAAGAAGTCTAAAGGGGTTGGATTCAATGGTTAAAAGTGAGGAGTTTTACACTTTGGGCAAGGTTCAATTTTTGTGAGGGCCTAACCTGGAGCCTATGGAGTGTATTGTTAAGGAACTCACTGATGTTAAGTCATCAGTTCGAAACCTGTGGGGACAAAAAATCCAACCATGTAAGGGTTGGTATGATTTTGATGATGACTTAAATACCCTTAACAAACATTATATATATATAATAAAGTGGAAATATTAATAAAACAATTAAAAAATTTAAAATAATAAAAATATGAAATATGAATAATAAAAAAAAATAACAAACATTATATATATATATAATAAAGTGTTTTTTTTTTTTTTTAAAAATTTAAAATAATAAAATATGGAAATATGAATAATAAAAAAAAAGAAAAGAAAAATGAAAAATATAAAATAAATTCTAGAAAATCAAAGAAAAAGATAATATAAATTAAATTATTTTAATTCCGGAAAAGAAAAATGAGAATGTGAATTAAATTGAAAATATAAATTCATTAAACATAGAAAAAAAAAATATTTAATAATGTAAAACGAAAACAAAATCAAAAAATGGAAGAGGATAAATAATTAAGCAAAAAAAACTAATCTTAATAAAAAAGAAAGAATAAAGAACAAATAATTCAAAATATTTAAAATCCAAAATTGGAAGAGGATAAATAATTAAGAAAAAAAAATAATGTTAATAAAAAAGAAAGAATAAAGAACAAATAATTCAAAATATTTAAATAAATAATTAAGAAAAAAAAATAATGTTAATAAAAAAGGAAAGAATAAAGAATAAATAATTCAAAATATTTAAATAATGATAAGGAAGAAGAGATTAAAAAAAAAAATTATAAAAAATAAACAATTAAGAAAAATTAATATATGCTAATCGATAAGAAATTTAAGAAAAAATAATAATAATAATAAGGAAGTACTAATTAGGAAAATAAGAAAATGCAAATGAGATAATAAAGTATTAATTAGGAAAATAAGAAAATGCAAGTGAGATAATAGGACAAAACAAAACCCAAAAAAAAAAAGAGTAAAATGAGGGAGGGAGAGAAATGAGAGGAAAATATTTTTTGAAGGAACTAACATATATCAAAATAAGGAGCCCAAGGAGAGGGAAAGGATTAACAAAGTCAATAAATTGAGAAGAGAAAGATCATGGCAAGTTCGGGGAATGAATTAAGGGTGAACTTTGTGGTTGTCAAGATGATTAATAATAGGATAATGTGATTAGTTCATTGTTAACCATTTTCATTTTATTTTAAGAAGGGATCTTAATTTTTGAGTTGTTTACATCTCTTTGGTCTATATACTTCAAATTTTAGTGTTAAATTATAGATTAAGTGTTCAATTAGTTATGTTGAATGTGTATTTTAAGGGACAGATCACCCTCATTTTTTGTCACTAGAGATCGATTGACATTTACCGTAAATGTTTGTAAATCTCTTTCCACTTGTACTCATCCACTTATCATCCTATCTCTACCCATGAGTTTCTCTTCATGTGGATACTTCCTTGCCTTCGTCCACTGACATTGAAGTGTGAATGAAACTTCATTCTTGAGTGATTATAAAACATTAATATAATATGTAATGAAAATCATAACCAATATTCAATTCTTGACCATTAATCAAACATCTCATACATGTATCGCTAGTGCAATCATCTGTAGACTTGTCAATTTCTCTATTCTTATAAATAAAGGATCAACATTAATGGCTATGGACCCCAAGGCCACAAGATTAAATAGACTATTCCACAACATGCAATCTCTTCTTGTTTGGTTAGCTTACTCGTCTCTGATCACATTCTAAATTCAAACAACTAATTAGATGACATGTGACTCATTGAGTTTCTCCAACAACGCCAATGAAAAACTTTGTTTATAACATTAAATGTTGATTATGCACAAATGATTATGTCAATGATTCCCAATCACTTTGAGACTTTCCCCATGTTTTGATTTTTTCTTTCACATGTTTTTTTAAGATTTACTACGTTAAACATCATATGTTAAATGTGAGTGATATTAAACATAACCCTGAAAGTTGCAAATCATTTTCAATCAATTCATCTAAAGTGTGTGGAGGCTCTTCAACAATCTAAACTACATGGAAATATCTCTTTGGCACATGTATATTCTACAAAGGCAACCTTGTTAAAATAGAATGATATTGAACTATGAGAAGATGTCTTAAAAAGGAAGATAAATATTATTCTAAATTGTACATTTCTTAAATGACAATATTGTTTGATAACTTGAATAGTGATACATGGATGTAGGTAGACCAAGTTTCATATTTTCCCTACAAACCATGTTATCAAGATTCCCCATACTAGAAGATGATTTCTTTAAAATGATGTAGGTTTGTTGTTTTTTGGCATTAGGATTAGTCAAAGCTGCCCAGATTCTATCTTCCACATAAGAGTTAAGGGTATTAAAATAGATTTAAACGAAGAAGAATCATCTAACAAATGAATGGGTGTTAGATGAATTTTAGTTTGAAGGGAATTTAATATCAATTCAAACTCAAGGTATCAAAACTTTATCAATGAATGTTTATAAGTAACATGAATGTGTTAAAAGATGGTGGAGAGGTCACTTTATCATTTCAAATGGCGACAACTAAAATGACCATCAATTATAGAACACATGTGAGTGAGCAACATCTTCTTTGGTTTTTGTGCACTCTAGCCTATTGATCCCAACTCACCTAAATTTTTTCACACTCAATTGAGTTGTACCACTTACCCACAAAAATGTCCCAATATATAAAAATCACCCTCAATTCCCTCTTAATCCAATATTTTTTCCACCATATGTCCATTTATGATTAATTCGTTGGAATCTTACTTTTTGGCCATTGTACCAGACTATGGATTTGTGGAATAGATCCTCTATTGATTATTCATCTATCATCCAAAAGAACACATCCTATCATTGAGCATCGTAATCACCTAAATAATTCAGTGTTCTCTTTCCCTTGCTTAGGGGTATGCTAGTATAAAGCAAAGGTAAATTAAAAAAATTATTATTATTATTTTTAAATTTTGGATCATTAAAATAAATAAGAAGATTTATAATAATAATAATAATAATAATAATCTAATTTGGAAGTTTAGACACTAAATTGATATACAAGGAATTTTATTTGCCAAACAGTAGCTACATACCCAACCAAAGATGGTTTTCATTTGGAAATAAAAGAAAAGAAATCAATTTCACTATATTAAGAATAACGTTAAAGTATGCTATCAATTTTTAATATTTCACTCGCATATATGTAAAACTTTATTCAAATAATGTAAGCAATCATTCAAAGTTGAAACATGGTATATGCAAATATATGCAAGTTGCTTAATTTTTGGAATATAATTGTAAAATAAGTTGAACGTATGCTTTGTGGTGTGAATAAAGGGAAGCCCTTTTCTGATATAGAAATAAATAAAAAGTAGCAATCACCAAAAGTTGAGCCATGGTATATCCAAATATATGCAATTCGCTCTATTTGTGGAATATAATTGTAAAATAAGTTGAAAGTATGCTTTGTGTTCTGAATAAAGGGATGCCCTTTTCTAGTTTAGAAATAAATAAAGAAAAGAACTTGAAAATGTGTTTTGTGGTTTAAATAAAGAGAGATGCTAGATTCTATCTTCCATAGAAATGTTAACAGTAGTAAATTATATTTAAATGGAGGAGAATCATCTAACAAATAAATGGGTATTAGATGAATTTTAGTTTGAAGGCAATTTAATATCAATTCAAACTCAAGGTATCAAAGCATTGCCAATGAATGTTTACAAGTAACATTAAAATCTTGTGGAGAGGTTACTTCATCATTTCAGATAGCGGCAACGATAATTATCATCAATTATAGAACACATGTGAGCGAGCAACATCTTCTTTGATTTTTTTGCACTCTAGCTTATTGATCCCAACTCACCTAAAAGTGTTCACACTCAATTGAGTTGTACCACTTACCCATAAAAATGTCCCAATATATAAAAATCACACTCAATTCCCTCTTAATCCAACATTCCTCCCATCATATGTCCATTTATGATTAACTTGTTGGAATCTTATTTTTTGGCACATTGTACAAGAGTATGGATTTACAAGAGTATGGATTTGTGGAATGGATTCTCTATTGCTTATTCATGTATCATCCAAAAGAACACCTCCTACCATTGAGCATCATAATCACCAAAACAATTCGGGGTTCTCTTTCCCATGCTTCATGGTTATTGTTGATGTTTTGGTCGCTGCGGAAGGTATTAACCTCCAATTGTAACCTTTGTACTTAGAATAGCATATTCTGGAAGTAAGAGAACCATTAAACATATGTGTAGAAACCATAGAAGAGAAATCGGACCAAGGAGAATAATAATAAAGAAATAGAAAAAGGAGGATTCTACGACTTCGATTGTCAACAGAGTTTGCAAAACATTCGAAGGCTAGACATGGCAGGGACTGTCGGGAAACTGAGCTTGATTTTCCTTGGGACAACATTAACAATATTCACTGTCGTGGCGATGATCGTGAGTTTTCCTTCTGTGTCCGCAGATGACTGTAGACAACAAGCAGGCGGAGCGCTTTGCTCTGGAGGGTTGTGCTGCAGCAAATGGGGATGTTGTGGCAAAACGCAGGCCCATTGTGGGGAGGGTTTCCAAATCCAATGTGGAAGAGGAGGTTCGAATCCCACTCCTAGCACACCTACACCTACCCCCACCACCCCTACTCCCACTCCCAGCGGACAGGGAGTTGCATCCATCATGATCGGAGATCTTTTCAATCAATTGTTGAAGTACAAAGATGACAACAAATGCAAGGCCAATGGATTCTACTCATATGCTTCCTTCATTGTGGCATTGTGGCAGCGAGTGCTTTCCCCAAATTCGGCACTGTCGCTAATCTCACTACTAACAAAAGAGAGCTCGTTGCTTTCTTGGCCCAAACGTCCCACAAAACCACCGATATGTATACACTTCCATAACCATTCATTTCATTCTCTGATATGACTTTTATTTGAATTTAGTTAGCGAAGAAATTATATAACAGAAATTGCGTTTGAACAGGAGGGTGGCAGTCGACCCTAGATGGCTCGTACTCCTGGGGTTACTGCTTTAAATAGGAGAGTGATCCTCCCAACGATTACAGGGTATCTCATATGGATATTGATTGTAAGGCTCCACAGATGGTTGAACAAATCCCTTTAGTTCAGTTGATCACTCTTTAGATCATCAGGAAGAGTTGATAGAGCCATAAGGGCCTACCCAGAGTCATTGCAATAACTAGGAAGAAACCAGCATGGTCCTGTGACACTTTGCAGGATGCAAAGACATATAACATTGATGAGCCATATCATGAGAAGAAGTAGATGGCTCCGAAGATTATATAGACTCAGAGGGAGTCAAGCTTCAGAGGCAACATGGAGACTTAGAGTGAGCCTAATCTCAAAGAGTATCAGTGGCTTAGAGACTTTCATTCAGAAAGTATTCCTTATCAAATTCAGTTGGGAGAGAGAGACGTCTTCCAGGACTGACAGACAGGTGCCATGAGTTGAGGAGGCTAGATCGAAGCTTCAAAGGCTTCGAGGAGATATGAGACCTCCTGGGAAGATTCCCTTGTTTCATTGATAGAGGAGGAAGCCAGTCAAAAGGATCGTGATATGGATTTTTCCTTGAGACCAGAAGGGAAGTCAGCAGTGACTTAAAAATTGATCTACAAGATCAAACATGTTGTTGATGGCAGCATAGAGATGTACAAAGCTTGATTTGTGGCCCAAATATTCTCCCAGCAAGAGGGAGAATATTATGATGAGACACTTGCTCTAGTAGCCAGAAGAAGTGTAGATAGATACATGAGAAGGAGTCTCATGTCTTCATATTGGTGAAGGATTTGTATGGGCCTAAGAAGGCACCCAAGGCATGATATACCAGATTAGACAGTTTCCTGATGACCTTGGGATTTACCAAGAGTAAAGTAGATTCCAACCTTTACTACATGGTTGTGGATGGTGGACTAGTGATATTACTATTATATGTGGATGGCATGTTTCTAACACAGAACGAGAAGCTCATCGTTGAGTGGAAGAGAAATCTTGCATCAGAGTTCGAGATGAAAGACATGGGTATGATGCATTATTTTTTAGGTCTAGAGGTGTTGTAGAAACCAAATGAGATTTTCTTGTGCCAAGGAAAATATGGTGTAGAGATTCTGAAGAGATTTGGAATGATGGATTGTAAATCCATGCCTACACTGATGGTGACGAATCTGAAGTTATTGAGTGATACATCTTCAGAGACAGTGGATTCCATCATGTATATGCAGATGATTGGTTCATTGATGTACTTAACGAACACAAGGCCATATATATGTTTTGTGGTGAACACGTTGAGTCAGTATATGGTAGAACCTAGGGGTGTCCACTTGATTGGACAAAAACATGTGTTGAGTTACCTAAAAGGTACAATTGACTATGGACTTAGATATGTTTCAGATCGTGAGATAAGCCTGCAAGGATTTACTGATTCAGATTGGGTCGGAAGTGTTGCAGACCGAAAGAGTACATCTAGTTGTTGCTTTAGTTTGGGATCAGCTATGATCTCATGGTTTAGCAAGAAGCAGACTAGTGTGGCACTCAGTACGACTGAGGTAGAGTATATAGAAACATGTTCATTTTACAGTGAAGTAGTGTGAATTTGGAAGCTTCTTGTAGGATTGTTTGATCTCGAGTTAGAGGAAACTTGTATATGGTGTGACAACCAGAGTTGTGTGAAGTTGTCAGAGAACTCAGTGTTTCATGACAAGTTCAAGCATATCGAGATCATGTACCATTATATCAGATATATGATGTAGAAGGGAGCAGTGAAGCTCCAGTATGTCGCTATAGATGAGCAAATAACAGACGTGTTGACCAAGCCTTTGTCAAGAGTGAAGTTTGTGTACTTCAGGGACAATCTTGGTGTGGTCCAGAAGAACTTCCCTATAAGAGGGAGTGATGAGTTACAGATGTGATTCTAGGGAAACAACATCAACGTGTGGCAGTAGTAGTAGGTAGTCATTCATGGGCACATTACTGACTATGGCACCAGTAACGATGTCGATCCTTCGGGGCTGGCGAGTTTCCCATATTTTCAAGCTGGAGGTTCAATCTGTGTGGTTGGAGGTGTTTCCTAGCCTTGGGCTAGATGGGTAGTGTGTGCGCACTACATTGCCTAATCCTTGTGATTAGATTCCTGGTCACTATGGACCAGTTTCCTGGTGTTCCAACCAGAGGTTGCTAGTTCTGTATGGACTAGATTCCAAATTCTGTGTGAGATGGCGAATTACTAGTTCTATATGAACTAGATTACAGATCCTCTGTGAGTTGGCGAGTTACTAGTTATGTATGAATTAGATGCCAGATTCTGTGTGAGCTGGTGTAACACCCTGTTTCCCCCAGTCTGTAAAAATAACTATACTGGCCAAGTATTGTGGCAAACTCAGAAATGTGAATGTGTGATATGAATGGACCTTGTGAAAAAGGTCGATGAATGTGAATAATATTATGAATATATATTGCAGGAATGCTGAGAGGGGATATGCTGAAAAAGAGACCATGATGGCTGAAGAAAGGTGGTGAGAGGCACCTGGAATGGTGGCATTAACTTCCACCGAAACCAATACCATATTTGGACTTCACTGGCCCGGAGAACCAAGAGCGTCTCCCTGTCCCGAATTAAATGTCTCGTAGGCTAGTAGGTAGAGGGATCCTCATGAGTAATGAGGGATGGGGGTGAACCGCCATCCATAGAGTCCTCGGGCTTGACCACCGCGAGGAGGACCGTGCCACATGCAACCTCGGCGGAAAGGAGAAAAGGCAGGGAAGAGTGTGCAGACGGGGGACAGATGCGAGGGAAGAGAAAGGAGGAAGAACTCTGGAGATATGCAGAGTGAGTGATAGTAGAGAAGAAGGAGTGTAACCTTCGTTCTTGGTCACTGGTAAACAGAGACGCAGTCTCGCAGCATCGTGGTCTCAGCTCGGGGGTGGCTAGTGGTAAATCCGTTGGGACTCGCTGAGCCTACGGTTGGGTGGAAACGAGCACTCCTCTTAGCAGTTCTTCACCTCTGGTGTTTTTCTGATAAGTGTTTTACTTCTTGCATCTTGAAGTGTATATTCTAACATTTATGCTCATAGTCTGTGTAGTTTGTGAATGGTTTGAGTATAAGACTGTCTGTGTAGTGTTTTGATCAGAAATGGTGGTTGCATGCTTATAAAGGAAAGACTACGTATGGCTTATGTTTATAGATAGATTTATAAGTATATACGCATATTGAATTTATTCAGACTTCAAGTCTGTTCTCGGGAAATCTATACCCTTATCTGTCTCAGGTAATACCCTGGATAGATCTCCCCATAGAGACACCCTTCATAGAAAGCTCACCAAGAACCTGGAAAAGGATTTGAAGGCGCAAATGTTAGTAACCCTGTACGAGGAAGAATGATCCTCTTGAAATCTCGAAATAACAGCGTAGGGATAAGTATCGATCGACGGACGAGACCCCGTCAAAAGATCTGTGGTCATTCATGACCGTTAGATTGGAGGAAGAAATGAGGGTGTTACATGCCTTGACCCTTTTCCTTTATCTTCATGAGTAGCAAAGAAATCAGGACCATAGATACCCAAGGTCTGTGGGAGTATCTGGACCGTTGGTTTTTCCACGTCTAGGGAGCAGTGGGAGAGTGCACAGCGTGGGACAAATCTAAGCTGTCAGATCTTAGTTAGAAAACCCGATAGCTGTTAGATATGTTAGGAGATGCATGAGGGTTAAGCCCTCGAGAACAAGGGCGAAAGTCCTGAAAGAAGAGTCGGTACACAACATGGGACAGATCTGAGCCGTAAAATCTTAGTTAGAAAACCCGATAGCTATTGGATCTGTTAGGAGATGCATGAGGGTTAAGCCCTCGAGAACAGGGGCGAAAGTCCCGAAGGAGGAGCCGGTATCGGGGATTCGAAGTTCGGGATTCTGAAAGTCCTGATGACAAGAGATCGGGACACTCCATGGTGGAAGTCTCGAAACAGATCTGGACCGTCCGATCTAAGGAGAATACGTGTCGCAATATTGCCCATTCCGGGGATTCGGAGTTCGGGATTCCGGAAGTCCTGATGACAAGAGATTGGGACACTCCATGGTGGAAGTCTCGAAATAGATCTGGACCGTTCGATCTAAGGAGGATACGTGTTGCAAGATTGCCCATTCCCGGGATTCGGAGTTTGGGATTCCGGAAGTCCTGATGACAAGAGATCGGGACACTCCATGGTGGAAGTCTCAAAATAGATCTGGACCGTCCGATCTAGGGAGGATACGTGTCGTGAGATTACCCATTCCGGGGATCCGGACTTCGAGATTTCGGAGGTCTCGAGGACAAGAGATCGAGACACTCCATGAGGGAAGTTCCGAAACATTCTGGATCTTCCATCCGTGGAGGACACGTGGCGGAGATCGAGAGTCCATCGGTATTTCAGATACCGAGGATTCGAGTTGACAGAGGATTTGTGTCACTGGGGGTCGCGAAATCGCGAAACGACGAGGATCGTCCATTTGAGGGAGTCCCGTTGGCAAAAGGTGGGGCCCTCGTATTCATAAATCCCGAAAGGAATAAGATTGAGGTCTTATGAGGAATGGTCACCTGGATCAGGGTATAGCCAGGAGGGCTAACGTGACAAAGGCCATTTCGAGAAATCGAAAATCGGAAAATCAGGAGTCCCGTTGACAAGAGGTCGGGCTCTCATATTGATAAGTCCTGAAGGGAATAAGACCGTGGTCTTATAAGAAGTGGTCATACTGGCCAAGGCATAGCCCAGGGGGCTAATTGCTGATCAAAGCCTATTCGACACTTCGGCATTTGGGGGTTTGCAGAGCCGAAAGACTCAACTCGTTTATATCACTGAGTCGC
Organism: Picea sitchensis; assembly: GCA_010110895.2. Taxonomy (NCBI): domain Eukaryota; kingdom Viridiplantae; phylum Streptophyta; class Pinopsida; order Pinales; family Pinaceae; genus Picea; species Picea sitchensis. The sequence goes on from SNQJ01S0017475.1 coordinate 139,874, forward strand.
GAAATGCCAAAAGGCGCCTAGTTGTTTGGCCTGTGATGTAACGCACCCACTATCATTATTTTTAAAATTTTTGGGGTTAAGCTCCCACAATGGGGAATCTCCGGAAACCCTCATT
>SNQJ01S0017475.1:166979-206921 GCA_010110895.2 Picea sitchensis
GTCTACACTCCTCAAACGTCCCAACGAATCATCCAAAGTTATCTAAGTAGAATAATTCACTTCAAAGAACTTACATGCCTTAGGCACATTCGAACCAATACTTCTGTCAAAATCAACCAACGACCCCCTCAAGATATTTGAGTCATCACATAATCATTCGCAAGTAACCAAGGTGATTTATGCCTCATCCAATGTCCCATAACAAAGGTGACTGAACATCACCCAAGTAACATAGTTTTCATTTTTCCCATTGAGGTTGACTACCAATAATTATTGGTCAACTTCTCTTCTCACTACATTCCTCTCTTAGAATGAACTTCCTTGTACCTCCTGCATGTGTGAAAAATTTGGAACTTTCATTGTGACTCTCAAGTATTTGCATGAACTAGAAAATCTAGAAAAGGAATAAAACATGAAGGCGCCTCATGTAACACCCATCCAAGATGTTAAACAATTAATCTTTCTTTAAATACATACACAATAACAAGTTTGTTTTAGAATAATTTCATTGGTTTCCATTTACAGAATTCTTCTACATTTGCTCAATGATAAATCCAAATAACATGATGAAATAGTAATAGGTTAACTCTAATATTTAGAACTTAAAACAAAAGTATATAAAAATATCAATAACAAAATACCACTGAAAAATACCTCTTCCTTACTTTGTCGAAACTTCTCGTTGTAATGTAGTCTTGGGCGCTTCCAAGCATTCTTTTCCCGCTTTCCCAGAGTGAAACAACAAAATCCTCCCAGCCAACTAGGAGCCTAGCCAACTTCCTAGCTCCAATAAACCTTTCAATTTCTTGGCCCTCCGTGCCCATGACTCCAAGAACAACAAAGCACAAATGCTCAAACAAAATCGTCTTAAGAAATATATCTTCCAAAGATTTCACAACCTCTCATCATGTTCAAACCTCCCAATCCTCTTTTCCTCACCACTTCTCCTCCCTATTTATCAAGTTTCCATACACCCTTCCCCAAGTCTCCTCAACCACCCTCATTATTATCCATGAACCTCTCTTATCTAAATATTTTGGGAAAATATTAAAATAAAACTAAATATAAATGACTTGCATTAAACAAAAATAAATAAATGAAAAGTCTTTCTTCTCATGCTATCTAATAAATGTTATTTGATAATTTTATCCAAAATGTACATAACACCCCACCATGCTCATTTAATTCATCATACCCACCATCTATCAAAGTCAACAAGGTATTTAATGCTTCTAGATATTTTGTATGCAATATAATTTACATATTCAATAAACATTCAATTAAACAATTAAAGATTTACTTTAATAATTAATACATTAATTACTTATACTAGTGTACATGGGTAGGGTATGTGTGCGTACCTAGCGGACACATATCTCATGTATGTACTAACAACAAACAATCATTGATTCTAGTGCATAGTTCCTATATGATCACCAAAACATGTAGGACAACAAATCAAGTAATGCATCATTTAATAATCTTAACAAACTAAATTACACCAATTCATCAATAACTAATTGTCACACTTAAAATATCAATAGGAAATCAAAGAGGGTTTTAAAGATTCTAGGAACAGTGAGTAAACAATAGTGGAATCCCTAATCCCCAATTAGTAATCTCAACTAACATCGAAGCATTCTTCCTTCCTAACCTTCTTCCATCTTCCATCCTATCATTTCCTCTCTTGGACTAAGATTGAGCGTCAACTATATTGAACTAACTCCAGATAGAACCCTTAAGTGGAAGTGTCATACATCTTGACCAATCTTCCCCAATAGGAAACTAGAAGTCTCCATCACATGTCTAGGGGAGCGTGGCTTCACACAGTCCTACCACGACTCTAGGTTTCAGAGGATAAATGGTGGAAAATACCTCCACCCCTCCTCATAGAACTAGGGTCAACAAAACTAGAAGTCATCATCACACTTCTAGGGGAGTGTGACTTCACACAACCCTCCCATGACTCTAGGTTTCAAAGGATAAACAGTGGGAAATACCTCCACCCCTCCTTATAGAACTAGGGTCAACACCCTATATCAAGCCCTATTGTGAAACTATTGTTCTTAGAGTCATGTCATCAAACAACCACTCTGCGAAGTCGTGTGTCCTATCAAACCACACTTACCACAGATCACAACAATATTTGAAACCATAAATTAAATCATAAGTACAACTTATAACATACACTATATTTTGGATGTCTACGACATCCAAATTACGTCAACACTACATTCATTTGGTCATTACATCACTTGTCAATCTACAATTTAGTTCACCAATAATCATATCCATGTATATACGTCATAATTTAATATAACAATCCATATTTATATTGGCATTCAATTAAGAAGTGTATGTTTATTTTTATCACGCCTTTCATATCTTACGCATTCACAACATAATTTAAACTGGTATCCATGTACCAAAATTCCACATTTAAATTTACATGTTTAACCAAATCACATAATCATCATCATCACAAACATATAACAACAAAATATAATATTGTGCAACTCACAAATAAGTCTAGACGTACACCTTTCACATGTCTATATCAGTTTCACAGAGTCCAAATAGTTACTAAGCAATGAATTACTATAATGAGAAAAATCGAAGTTATAATTGCCTAATGCCAAAATATGGGGCGTTACATACACCCACCCTTCAAGAAAATTCGTCTCGAAGTTATGTTCATTCACAATATGAGTAGAATTTATGACACAACTTCTATTTATCTTTATCGATAGCAAACCTTGCATTATATTGGTCTCATTGGACAATGACTTGATTAAAACATGTGGAGGCTATTAATATATTGATTGCAACTACGCCTATTTAGTAGGCCCCTTATTATGTCTTGACTCTATTTTATTACCATTGGTAATTAAATTAATGAAATGACATGCTTCTCTTATAGATTTATTCTTCCTAAGATTTATATTAAAGTGTAGTCTACGAGTTTGATAGCCAATTAGAATCTTATCACATTATTGGTTCTTTAGTTAAGTGAATCTTATATTGAGTTCATTTATACTTTAAGCAAAGCATATAATTCCACCTAGAATATCTTAAAAATTATAACCAATTATCATTGACTTTACTATCACTCTAACTTGAGTGATACAATACATATGCGATCATAAAATTTCCCATGCTTAGGAACATTGACTAATATACTACTAAATGATTTTCATGTGATGTCATCACTTCACTGTTTTTTTTTCCATTGTCCTGAATATCTCTGTTTTCTTAAGTTGTATAGATTATATCTCAAACAATTATTTGTCTAGTATAGGATTCTCTTCATCACGGTCGAGGAAAATCTTGCTTTCTATCAACAATTAATTATTACAAACATGCATATACATAAAGAGCACCATGTTGACACGTGGGTTAGTGAATATTTTATATTAATAAAAAACAAATTTACTACATGAGTTCATTCCAAAATCTTTAGTCATTTTTCCTTGAGGTCTTCTCTTCTCACCATTGTACTTCTTACGTCTCAAAATTATATCCTCTATACCTACATAGAACTTACCAACTTTGGTATATAGATCTTTTCTTGTGCATTTCTAGCACTTCCAAGTTATTTCCCCTACCATGAAAGACATTTTTAACAATGGGAAGCATGTGTTCATCATTCCTCATCTAGATTTATTTATTTACTTATTTATTTTCAAACACAGTTTCTTCATGGGGAAAAATCTTTGTTAGTGAACAAGTAGTTTCTAGACCAATTAATGCATTTCAAGGTGTTTCCTCCCATTTAGATAACTCATCCGTCTTACAATGGACTCGTGCATAGTGTCTAATAGAACTTGGTTGATATAGCATGCCACACCTTGTGAAATAATAAAACACATTGCCATGATACTTCACTTATCATTCTAAATCAAGTTTTACATTCACAACATAGGATCACTTACAATATCCATTTGAATGTTCATTAGAATGTGGAACTAAACATGAGCACCCACTACAATCTTATGCTGTCAATATCACCATACTAACCTACATAATAATTAAGTACAACCCACAAATTCCTCCTTCGCACTACACTCTCTCCAGGGTGAGGACCCTTTCGTACTCATACTTAAGTATAGAAGCAACCCAAAGTGCATAAGCTACACTCCTAACCTAGCTAAAATTTGAATACAACACCACACCAAATTCTCTATTATCTATGCAATAAGTATCAGTAGAAAAGTTACAAATATTCTCTCACACTCCTCATATAATATACATGAATTAGGAGTAGGACCCATCGCAGGTTGCCAGTTCTAACATAAACACTATGGAAAATTTGAGCATTTGTTGACCTCCTCATGGAGTCATCCTCTTGCTAACTTGTAAGTGGTTAATGTCTTTCTTGTAACATTGGCATGTCCTTCACCTTTAGCATTATTAAGGTTAATTTCTCCCTTATGATCAATACAAGCCATGCTTATGGCTATGTTTTTATTTAAAATCTAGTTTATTAAAGGCCTTTCACTTACTTAAAAAGTAGAGGATAACCCATAAGTCATATGTCATGCAACGTTTTCCATGTCAACACATTATTTTATAGGTTACGAGATTTGTTTCAATACTGTCACCCTTAACCTTAATACATATCAAGTTGGACTTTAATTATAATATTCTCTTTGACTTCTCTATTCCACACTCTAAGAATTAGATTCCACATTCTAGCTTGAAATGGTTACACCAAGGTACTTTTATAGACGTTTTCTTCCTCCCAATGTTATGTACTTTGCAATGCTTTGAATGCATTAAATTTTTTTATAGGACCTACTCTTATAGTAACTTTGGTTGAATATCAATTTATTATTATTAATTTTCACCAATATCTTTATGGCTCAATATAGTTTAAAATAAATAAATAAAATAAAGTATACAAAAACAATAAAAATAGTATAAGTAAATTAACAAAATAATAAACAAATTTGATAACAGAAATAATGATACTAAAGGTAAATTCACAGTTATTTATTCTATATTTTACTACTCACATTATATTTACAAAACTTTTATAGTTGTTAGATTTAGTATAGTAATAATGTTGGTTAGATTGGAGATAATAATATTGGTTACATATTATTTATTTATTTTACTCTTGTTTGTACTAATCTACTTTGTTTTAACATAATTTTATTTATTTTTCATTTACACAATTCTTTTACATTTATTCAAAGTTAAATCTAAATAGCATGATGAAATTAGTAATAGGTTAACTCTAAGATTTAGAACTTAAAACAAAAGTATATACAAAATATCACCAAAAAATGCCTCTTCCTTAGTTTGTCGAAGCTCATCAATTGTAATGTAGTCCTAGGCGCTTCTAGAATTCTTTTCCCGCTTTCCGAGAGTGAAACAACGGAATCCTCCTAGCCAACTAAGAGCCTAGACGACTTCCTATCTCCAAGAAACCTTTCGATTTCTTGGCCCTCTGTGCCCGTGACTCCAAGAACAACAAAGAACATATTCTTTAAGAAAACCATCATAAGAAATATATCTTCCAAGGATTTCACAACCTCTCATCATGCTCAAACCTCCCAATCCACTTTTCCTCACCACTTATCCTCCCTATTTATCAAGTTTCCATACACCCTTCCCCAAGTCTCCTCAACCACCCTCATTATTATACATGAACCTCCTTTATCTAGATATTTTTGGAAAATATTAAAATAAAACTAAATATAAATGACTTGCATTAAACAACATTAAATAAAATGAAAAGTCTTTCTTCTCATGCTAGGTAATAAATGTTATTTGACAATTTTCTCCAAAATGTACATAACACCCCACCATTCTCATTTAATTCATTATACCCACCATCTATCAAAGTCAAGAAGGTATTTAATGCTTCTAGATATTTTGTATGCAATATAATTTACATATTCAACAAAAATTCAACTAAACAGTTATAATTTACTTTAATAATTAATACATTAATTACTTATACTAGTGAACATGGGTAGGGTATGTGTGCATAGCTAGCGGACACATTTCTCATGTATGTACTAATGATAAACAATCATTGACTCTAGTGCATAGTTCCTATATGATCACCAAAACATGTAGGACAACAGATCAAGTAATGCATCATTTAATAATCCTAATGAACTAAATTACACCAATTCATCAATAAGTCATTGTCACACTTAAAATATCAATAGGAAATCAAAGAGGGTTTTAAAGATGCTAGGAACCAAGTGAGTAAAAAAGAGTGTCATCCCTAATACCCAATTAGTATTCTCAACTAACATCGAAGCATCCTTCCTTCCTAACCTACTTCCATCTTCCATCCTATCATTTCCTATGTTGGACTAAGATGGAGAGTCAACTATATTGACCTAACTCGAGATAGAATCCGTAAGTGGAAGCGTCATACATCTCGGCCAAGATTCCCCAACAGGAAACTAGTAGTTGCCATCACACGTCTAGGGTAGTGTAACTTCACACAATCCTCCAAATACTCTAGGTTTTAGAGGATAAATGGTGGGAAATACCTCCACCCCTCCTCATAGAAATAGGGTCAACAAAACTAGCAGTCGTCATCACACATCTAGGGGAGCGTGACTTCACACAACCCTCCCACGACTCTAGGTTTTAGAGGATAAATGGTGAGAAATACCTCCACCCCTCCTTATAGAAATAGGGTCAACACCCTACATCAAGCCCTACTGTGAAACTACTGTTATTAGAGTCACGTCATTAAACAACCACTCTAGGAAAGTCATGTGTCCTATCAAAACCACACTTACCACAGATCAGAGAAATATTTTAAACCATAAATTAAATAATAAGTACAACTTATAACATACACTATATTTTGGATGTCTACGACATCCAAATTACGTCAACACTACATTCATTTGGTCATTACATAACTTGTCAATCTGCATCTTAGTTCACCAATACTCATATCCATGTATATACATCATAACTTCATATAAGAATCGATATTTGTATTGATGTTCAATTAAGAAGTGTATGTTTATTTTTATCATGACGTTCATATCTTATGCATTCACAACATAACTTAAATTGGTATCCATGTACCAAAATTCCACATTTAAATTTACATGTTTAACCAAATCACATAATCATCATCATCACAAACATATAGCAACAAAATATAATATTGTACAACTCACAAATAAGTCTAGACGTACACCTTTCACATGTCTATATCAGTTTCACAGAGTCCAAATAGTTACTAAGCAATGAATTACTATAATCAGAAAAATCGAAGTTATAGTTGCCTAAGGCCAAAATATGGGGTATTACATACACTCACCCTTCAAGAAACTTCGTCTCGAAGTTATGCTCATTCACAATATGAGTATAAATTACGACACAACTTCTATTTATCTTTCTCGATAGAAAACCTTGCGTTATATTGGTCTCATTGGAAAATGACTTGATTAAAACATGTGGAGGCTATTAATATATTGACTGCAACTATGCCTATTTAGTAGGCACCTTACTATGTCTTGACTCTATTTTATTACCATTGTTAATTAAATTAATGAAAGGACATGCTTCTCTTATAGATTTATTCTTCCTAAGTTGTATATTAAAGTATAGTCTACTAGTTTGATAGCTAATTAGAATCTTATCTCATTATTAGTTCTTTAGTTAAGTGAATCTTATAATGAGTTTGTTTATAATTTAAGCCAAGCATATAATTCCACCTAGAATATCTTAAAAATTATAACCAATTATCATTGACTTTACGATCACTCTAACTTGAGTGATACAATACATATGCCATCATAAAATTTCCCATGCTTAGGAAGATTGACTAATATACTACTAAATGATTTTCATGTGATGTCATCACTTCACTGTTTGTTTTTCCATTGTCTTGAATATGTCTCTTTTCATAAGTTGTATAGATTATATCTCAAACAGTTAATTGTCTAGTATAGGATTCTCTTCATCACAGTTGAGGAAAATCTTTCTTTCTATAAACAATTCATTATTATAAACATGCCTATAGATAAAGAGCACCATGTTGACACGTGGATAAGTGAATATTTTATATTAATAAAAAAATGAATTTGTCCTTGAGGTCTTCTCTTCTTACCATTGTACTTCTTACATCTCAAAATTATATCCTCTATATACCTAAATAGTACTTACCAACTTTGGTATCTAGCTCTTTTCTTGTCCATTTCTAGCACTTCCAAGTGCTTTCCCCTACCATGAAAGACATTTTTAACAATGGGAACCATGTGTTTATCATTCCTCATCTAGATTTATTTATTTACTTATTTATTTTCAAACACACTTTCTTCATGGGGAAAAATCTTTGTTAGTGAACAAGTAGTTTCTAGACCAATTAATGCATTTCAAGGTGTTTCCTCCCATTTAGATAACTCATCCCTCTTACAACGGACTCGTGCGTAGTAACTAATAGAACTCGGTTGATATACCATGCCACGCCTTATGCCATAATAAAATACATTGTCATGATAATTCACTTATCATTCTAAACTCAAGTTTTAAATTCACAACATAGGCTCACTTACAATATCCATTTGAATGTTCATTAGAATGTGGAACTAAACATAAGAACCCACTACAGTCTTATGTTGTCAAAATCACCATACTAACCTACATAATGATTAAGTACAACCCACAAATTCCTCCTTTTCACTACACTCTCTGTAGGGTCAAGGCCCTTTCCTACTCATACTTAAGTATAAAAGCAACCCAAAATGCATAAGCTACACTCCTAACCTAGCTAAAATTTCAATAGAACACCACACCAAATTCTCTATTATCTATGCAATCTTTTTCTAGCCAATGGTAAACTACCACATGACCTTCCTTCTCTGAAGAATAAGTATGAGTAGAAAAATTACAAATATTCTTTCACACTCATCATATAATATACATAAATTAGGAGTAGGACCCATCACAGTTTGCCAGTTCTAACATAAACGCTATGGAAAATTTGAGCATTTGTTGAGCTCCTCATAACGTCATCCTCTTGCTAACGTGTAAGTGGTTAAGGTATTTCTTGTAACATTGGCGTGTCCTTCACCTTTAGCATTATTAAGGTTCAATTCTCCCTTATGATCAATACAAGCCCTGCTTATGGCTATGTTTTTATTTAAAATCTAGTTTATTAAAGGTCTTCCACTTACTTACAAAGTAGAGGATAACCCATAAGTCGTACGTCATGCAACGTTTCCCATGTCAACACATTATTTTATAGGTTACGAGATTTGTTTCAATACTATCACCCTTAACCTTAATACATATCAAGTTGGACTTTAATTATAATATGCGCTTTGAGTTCTCTATTCCACACTCTAAGTATTAGATTCCACATTCTAGCTTGAAATGATTACACCAAGGTACTTTTATAGGCGTTTTCTTGATCACAATGTTATGTACTTTGCAATGCTTTGAATGCATTAAAAAAATTTGTAGGACCTACTCTTATAGTAACTTTCGTTGAATATCAATTTATTATTATTATTTTTCATCAATATATTTATGGCTCAGTATAATTTAAAATAAATAAATAAAATAAAGTATATAAAAACAATAAAAATAGTATAAGTAAATTAATAAAATAATAGACAAATGTGATAACATAAATAATGATACTAAAGGTAAATTCACAGTTATTTATTCTATATTTTACTACTCACATTATATTTACAAAACTTTTATATTTGTTAGATTTAGTATAATAATAATGTTGGTTACGTTGGTGATAATAATATTTGTTACATATTATTTATTTATTTTACTCTTGTTTGTACTAATCTACATAGAATTAACATAATTTTGTTTATTTTTCATTTACACAATTCTTCTACATTTGTTCAAAGATAAATCTAAATAGCATGATGAAATATGTAATAGGTTAACTCTAAGATTTAGAACTTAAAACAAAAGTATATACAAAATATCACCGAAAAATACCTCTTCCTTAGTTTGTTGAAGCTCGTCAATTGTAATGTAGTCCTAGGCACATCCAAGAATTATTTTCCCGCTTTCCCATAGTGAAACAATGGAATCCTCCCAGCTAACTAGGAGCCTAGCCGACTTCCTAGCTCCAAGAAACCTTTCAGTTTCTTGGCCCTCTGTGCCCGTGACTCCAAGAACAACAAAACACATATTCTTTAGGAAAACCATCATAAGAAATATATCTTCCAAAGATTTCACAACCTCTCATCATGCTCAAACCTCTCAATCCTCTTTTCCTTACCACTTCTTCTCCCTATTTATCAAGTTTCCATACACCCTTCCCAAGTCTCCTCAACCACCCTCATTATTATCCATCAACCTCCCTTATCTAGATATATTGGAAAAATATTAAAATAAAACTAAATATAAATGACTTGCATTAAACAACAATAAATAAAATGAAAAGTCTTTCTTCTCATGCTAGGTAATAAATTTTATTTGATAATATTCTCCAAAATGTACATAACACCCCACCATGCTCATTTAATTCATCATACCCACCATCTATCAAAGTCAAGAAGGTATTTAATGCTTCCAGATATTTTGTATGCAATATAATTTACATATTCAATTAAACAGTTAATAATTTACTTTAATAATTAATAGATTAATTACTTATACTAGTGTACATGGGTGGGGTATGTGTGCATAGCTAGTGGACACATATCTCATGTATGTACTAACGATAAACAATCATTGAATCTAGTGCATCATTCCTATATGATCACCAAAACATGTAGGACAATCGATCAAGTAATCCATCATTTAATAATCTTAATGAACTAAATTACACCAATTCATCAATAACTCATTGTCACACTTAAAATATCAATAGGAAATCAAGGAGGGTTTTAAATATGCTAGGAACCAAGTGAGTAAACAATAGTGGCAGCCCTAATACCCAATTAGTATTCTCAAACAACATCGAAACGTCCTTCCTTCCTAACCTACTTCCATCTTCCATCCTATCATTTCCTCTGTTGGACTAAGATAGAGTGTCAACTATATTGACGTAACTTCAGATAGAACTTGTAAGCATAAGTGTCATGCATCTCGACCAAGATTCCCCAAAAGGAAACTAGCAGTCGCCATCACACGTCTAGGGGAGTGTGACTTCACACAGTCCTCTCACAACTCTAGGTTTTAGAGGATAAATGGTGGGAAATACCTCCACCCCTCCTCAGAGAACGAGGGTCAACAAAAATAGCAGTCATCATCAGATTTCCATGGGAACGTGACTTCACACAGCTCTCCCACGACTCTAGGTTTTAGAGGATAAATGGTGGGAAATACCTCCACCCCTCCTTATAGAAATATGGTCAACACCCTACATAAAGCTCTATTGTGCAACTATTGTTGTTAGAGTCACGTCATCAAACAACCACTCTGGGAAAGTCATGTGTCCTGTCAAAACCACACTTACCACAGATCATAGCAATATTTGAAACCATAAATTAAATAATAAGTACAACTTATAACATACACTATTTTTGGATGTATGCAACATCCAAATTACGTCAACACTACACTCATTTGGTCATTACATAGCTTGTCAATCTACAACTTAGGTCACCAATACTCATATGCATGTATATACGTCATAATTACATATAAGAATCCATATTTGTATTGATGTTCAATTAAGAAGTATATGTTTATTTGTATCATGACTTTCATATCTTACGCATTCACAACATAACTTAAACTGCTATCCATGTACCAAAATTCCACATTTAAATTTACATGTTTAACCAAATCACATAATCATCATCATCACAAACATATAACAACAAAATATAATATTGTGCAACTCACAAATAAGTCTAGACGTACACCTTTCACATGTATATATCAGTTTCACAGAATCCAAATAGTTACTAAGCAATGAATTACTATAATCAGAAAAATCGATGTTATAATTGCCTAATGCCAAAATATGGGGCGTTACATACACTCACCCTTCAAGAAACTTCTTCCCGAAGTTATGTTCATTCACAATATGAGTATAATTTACGACACAACTTCTATTTATCTTTCTCGATAGCAAACCTTGCGTTATATTAGTCTCATTGGACAATGACTTGATTAAAACATGTCGAGGCTATTAATATATTGATTGCAACTACGCCTATTTAGTAGGCACTTTACTATGTCTTGGCTCTAATTTATTACCATTGGTAATTAAATTAATGAAAGGAAATGCTTCTCTTATAGATTTATTCCTCCTAAGTTGTATATTAAAGTATAGGCTACTAGTTTGATAGCCAATTAGAATCTTATCTCATTATTGGTTCTTTAGTTAAGTGAATCTTATATCGAGTTCATTTATAATTTTAGCCAAGAATATAATTCCACCTAGAATATCTTAAAAATTATAACCAATTATCATTGACTTTACTATCACTCTAACTTGAGTGATACAATACATATGCCATCATAAAATTTCCCATGCTTAGGAACATTGACTAGTGCATAGTTCCTATATGATCACCAAAACATGTAGGACAACAGATCAAGTAATGCATCATTTAATAATCTTAATGAACTAAATTACACGAATTCATCAATAACTCATTCTCACACTTAAAATATCAATAGGAAATCAAAGAGGGTTTTAAAGATGCTAGGAACCAAGTGAGTAAACAATAGTGGCATCACTAATCCCCAATTAGTATTCTCAACTAACATCAAAGCATCCTTCCTTCCTGACCTACTTTCATCTTCCATCCTATCATTTCCTCTGTTGGACTAAGACGGAGCGTCAACTATATTGACCTAACTCCAAATAGAACCCGTAAGAGAAATTGTCGTACATCTTGACCAAGCTTCCCCAAAAGGAAACTAGCAGTCACCATCACACGTTTAGGGGAGCGTGACTTCACACAGTCCTCTGACAACTTTAGGTTTCAAAGGATAAATGGTGGGAAATGCCTCCACCCCTCCTCATAGAAATAGGGTCAACTAAACTAGTAGTCGTCATCACACGTCTAGGGGAGGGTGACTTCACACAACCCTCCCACGTCTCTAGGTTTCAGAGGATAAACGGTGGGAAATACCTCCACCCCTCCTTATAGAAATAGGGTTAACACCCTACATCAAGCCCTATTGTGCAACTACTGTTCTTAGAGTCACATCATCAAACAACCACTCTGGGAAAGTCATGTGTCGTGTCAAAACCAGACTTACCACAGATCATAGCAATATTTGAAACCATAAATTAAATCATAAGTACAACTTATAACATACACTATCTTTTGGATGTCTATGAAATCCAAATTACGTCAACACTACATTCATTTGGTCATTACATAACTTGTCAATCTGCAACTTAGTTCACCAATACTCATATCCATGTATATACGTCATAATTTCATATAAGAATCCACATTTGTATTGATGTTTAATTAAGAAGTGGATGTTTATTTTTATCATGACTTTCATATCTTTCACATTCACAACATAACTTAAACTGGTATCCATGTACCAAAATTCCACATTTAAATTTACATGTTTAACCAAATCACATAATCATCATCATCACAAACATATAACAACAATATATAATATTGTGCAACTCACAAATAAGTCTAGACGTACACCTTTCACATGTCTATATCAGTTTCACAGAGTCAAAATATTTACTAAGCAATGAATTACTATAATCAGAAAAATCGATGTTATAATTGCCTAATGCCAAAATATGGGGCGTTACATACACCCACCCTTCAAGAAACTTCTTCCCGAAGTTATGTTCATTCACAATATGAGTATAATTTACGACACAACTTCTATTTATCTTTCTCGATAGCAAACCTTGTGTTATATTAGTCTAATTGGACAATGACTTGATTAAAACATGTCAAGGCTATTAATATATTGATTGAAACTACGCCTATTTAGTAGGCACTTTACTATGTCTTGGATCTATTTTATTACCATTGGTAATTAAATTAATGAAAGGACATGCTTCTCTTATAGATTTACTCTTCCTAAGTTGTATATTAAATTATAGTCTACTAGTTTGATTGCCAATTAGAATATTATCTCATTATTGGTTCTTTAGTTAAGTGAATCTTATATTGAGTTAGTTTATAATTTTAGCCAAGAATATAATTCCACCTAGAATATCTTAAAAATTATAACCAATTATCATTGACTTTACTATCACTTTAACTTGAGTGATACAATACATATGCCATCATAAAATTTCCCATGCTTAGGAACATTGACTAGTACTACTAAATGATTTTCATGTGATATCATCACTCCACTATTTGTTTTTCCATTGTCCTGAATATCTCTCTTTTCTTAAGTTGTATAGATTATATATCAAACAGTTAATTTTCTAGTATAGGATTCTCTTCATCACGGTCAAGGAAAATATTGGTTTCTATCAACAATTAATTATTACAAACATGCCTATACATAAAGAGCACCATGTTGACACGTGGGTTAGTGAATATTTTATATTAATAAAAGAAAAATTTACTACAAGAGTTCATTCCAAAATCTTTAGTCATTTGTCCTTGAGGTCTTCCCTTCTCACCATTGTACTTCTTACGTCTCGAAATTATATCCTCTATACCTACATAGTACTTACCAACTTTGGTATCTAGCTCTTTTCTTGTCCATTTCTAGCACATCCAAGTTCTTTCCCCTACCATGAAAGGAGTTTTTAACAATGGGAAGCATGTGTTCATCATTCCACATCTAGATTTATTTATTTACTTATTTATTTTCAAACACAGTTTCTTCATGGGGAAAAATCTTTGTTAGTGAACAAGTAGTTGCTAGACCAATTAATGCATTTCAAGGTGTTTCCTCCCATTTAGATAACTCATCCCTCTTACAACGGACTCGTGCATAGTGACTAATAGAACTCAGTTGATATACCATGCCACACATTATGACATAGTAAAACACATTGTCATGATACTTCACTTATCATTCTAAAATCAAGTTTTAAATTCACAACATAGGCTCACTTACAATATCCATTTGAGTGTTCATGAGAATGTGGAACTAAACATAAGCACCCCTACAGTCCTATGTTGTCAATATCACCATACTAACCTACATAATGATTAAGTACAACCCACAACTTCCTCCTTTCCACTACACTCTCTCTAGGGTCAAGACCCTTTCCTACTCATACTTCAGTATAGAAGCAACCCAAAGTGCATAAGCTACACTCCTAACCTAGCTAAAATTTCAATACAACACCACACCAAATTGTCTATTATCTATGCAATATTTTGCTAGCCAATGGTAAACTGCCACATGACCTTCCTTCTCTCAAGAATAAGTATCAGTAGAAAAGTTACAAATATTCTCTCACAGTCATTATATATTATACATTAATTAGGAGTATGACCCATCACACGTTGCCACTTATAACATAAACACTATGGAAAATTTGGGCATTTGTTGACCTCCTCATGGAGTCATCCTCTTGATTACTTGTAAGTGGTTAATGTTTTTCTTGTAACATTGGTGTGTCCTTCACCTTTAGCATTATTAAGGTTAAATTCTCCCTTATGATCAATACAATCCATGCTTATTGCTATGTTTTAATTTAAAATCTAGTTTATTAAAGGCCTTCCACTTACTTACAAAGTAGAGGATAACCCATAAGTGGTACGTCATGCAACATTTCCCATGTCAACACATTATTTTATAGGTTACGAGATTTGTTTCAATACTATAACCCTTAACCTTAATACATATCAAGTTGGAGTTTAATTATAATATTTGCTTTGACTTCTCTATTCCACACTCCAAGAATTAGATTCCACATTCTATCTTGAAATGGTTACACCAATGTACTTTTATAGACCTCGTCTTGCTCGCAATGTTATGTACTTTGCAATGCTTTGAATACATTAAATTTTTTTTATCGTACCTACTCTTATAGTAACTTTGGTTGAATATCAATTTATTATTATTAATTTTCACCAATATATTTATGGCTCAATATAATTTAAAATAAATAAATAAAATAAAGTATATAAAAAAATAAAAATAGTATAAGTAAATTAATAAAATAATAAACAAATGTGATAACAAATAATCATAGTAAAGGTAAATTCACAGTTATTTATTCTATATTTTACTACTCACATTATATTTACAAAACTTTTATAGTTATTAGATTTAGTATAATAATAATGTTGGTTACATTGGTGATAATAATATTGGTTACATATTATTTATTTATTTATTTATTTTACTCTTGTTTGTACTAATATACTTTGTTTTAACATAATTTTATTTATTTTTCATTTACACAATTCTTCTACAGTTGCTCAAAGATAAATCTAAATAGCATGATGAAATAAGTAATAGGTTAACTCTAATATTTAGAACCTTTCATTTTCTTGGCCCTCCGTGCCCGTGACTCCAAGAACAACAAAGCACATATGCTTTAAGAAAACCATCATAAGAAATATATCTTCCAAATATTTCATAACCTCTCATCATGCTCAAACCTCCCAATCATCTTTTCCTCGCCACTTCTCCTCCCTATTTATCAAGTTTCCATACACCCTTCCCCAAGTCTCCTCAACCACCTTCATTATTATCCATCAACCTCCCTTATCTACATATTTTGGGAAAACATTAAGATATAACTAAATATAAATGACTTGCATTAAACAACAATAAATAAAATGAAAAGTCTTTCTTCTCATGCTAGCTAATAAATGTTATTTGATAACTTTATCCAAAATGTACATAACACCCCACCATGCTCATTTAATTCATAATACCCACCATATATCAAAGTCAAGAAGGTATTTAATGCTTATAGATATTTTGTATGCAATATAATTTACATGTTCAATAAACATTTAATTAAACAGTTAATAATTTACATTAATAATTAATACATTAATTACTTATACTAGTGTACATGGGTAGGGTATGTGTGCATATCTAGCGTACACATATCTCAAGTATGTACCAATGATAAACAATCATTGACTCTAGTGCATAGTTCCTATACGATCACCAAAACATGTAGGACAACAGATCAAGTAATGAAGCATTTAATAATCTTAACGAACTAAATTACACCAATTCATCAATAACTCATTCTCACACTTAAAATATCAATAGGAAATCAAAGAGGGTTTTAAAGATGCTAGGAACCAAGTGAGTAAAAAATATTGACATCCCTAATCCCCAATTAGTATTCTCAACTAACATCAAAGCATCCTTCCTTCCTGACCTACTTTCATCTTCCATCCTATCATTTCCTCTGCTGGACTAAGATGGAGTGTCAACTGTATTGACCTAACTTCAGATACAACCCATAAGAGGAAGTGTCATACATCTTGACCAAGCTTCCCCAACAGGAAACTAGCAGTCGCCATCACACGTCTAGGGGAGTGTGACTTCACAAAGTCCTCTGACGACTCAAAGTTTCAAAGGATAAATGGTGGGAAATGCCTCCACCCTACCTCATAGAACTAGGGTCAACTAAACTAGTAGTCGTCATCACACGTCTAGGGGAGGGTGACTTCACACAACCCTCCCACGTCTCTAGGTTTCAAAGGATAAATGGTGGGAAATACCTCCACCCCTCCTTATAGAAATAGGGTTAACACCCTACATCAAGCCCTATTGTGCAACTACTGTTCTTAGAGTCACATAATCAAACAACCACTCTGGGAAAGTCATGTGTCCTGTCAAAACCACACTTACCACAGATCATAGCAATATTTGAAACCTTAAATTAAATCATAAGTACAACTTATAACATACACTATATTTTGGATGTCTACGAATCCAAATTACGTCAACATTACATTCATTTGGTCATTACATAACTTGTCAATCTGCAACTTAGTTCACCAATACTCATATCCATGTATATACGTCATAATTTCATATAAGAATCCACATTTCTATTGACATTCAATTAAGAAGTGTATGTTTATTTTTATCATGACTTTCATATCTTACGCATTCACAACATAACTTAAACTAGTATCCATGTACCAAAATTCCACATTTAAATTTACATGTTTAACCAAATCACATAATCATCATCATCACAAACATATAGCAACAAAATATAATATTTTGCAACTCACAAATAAGTCTAGACATACAGCTTTCACATGTCTATATCAGTTTCACAGAGTCCAAATAGTTACTAAGCAACGAATTACTATAATCAGAAAAATCGATGTTATAATTGCCTAATGCCAAAATATGGGGCGTTACATACACCCATCCTTCAAGAAACTTCTTCCCGAAGTTATGTTCATTCACAATATGAGTATAATTTACGACACAACTTCTATTTATCTTTCTCGATAGGAAACCTTGCCTTATATTAGTCTCATTGGACAATGACTTGATTAAAACATGTCGAGGCTATTAATATATTGATTGCAACTATAGTCTTATGTTGTCAATATCACCATACTAACCTACATAATGATTAAGTACAACCCACAACTTCCTCCTTCCCACTACACTCTCTCTAGGGTCAAGACCCTTTCCTACTCATATTTAAGTATAGAAGCAACCCAAAGTGCATAAGCTACACTCCTAACCTAGCTAAAATTTCAATATAACACCACACCAAATTCTCTATTATCTATGCAATATTTTGCTAGACAATGGTAAACTGCCACATGACCTTCCTTCTCTGAAGAATAAGTATCAGAAGAAAAGTTACAAATATTCTCTCACACTCATCATATATTATACATAAATTAGGAGTATGACCCATAACAGGTTGCCACTTCTAACATAAACACTATGGAAAATTTGAGCATTTGTTGACCTCCTCATGGAGTCATCCTCTTGCTAACTTGTAAGTGGTTAATATTTTTCTTGTAACATTGGTGTGTCCTTCACCTTTAGTATTATTAAGGTTAAATTATCCCTTATGATCAATACAATCCATGCTTATTGCTATGTTTTCATTTAAAATCTAGTTTATTAAAGGCCTTCCACTTACTTACAAAGTAGAGGATAACCCATAAGTGGTACGTCATGCAACATTTTCCATGTCAACACATTATTTTATAGGTTACGAGATTTGTTTCAATACTATAGCCCTTAACCTTAATACATATCAAGTTGGACTTTAATTATAATATGCGCTTTGACTTCTCTATTCCACACTCTAAGAATTAGATTCCACATTCTAGATTGAAATGGTTACACCAAGGTACTTTTATAGACGTTGTCTTGCTCGCAATGTTATGTACTTTGCAATGCTTTGAATGCATTAAATTGTTTTATCCTACCTACTATTATAGTAACTTTGGTTGACTAAGATGGAGCGTCAACTATATTGACATAACTCCAAATAGAACCCGTAAGAGGAAGTGTCATACATCTTGACCAAGCTTCCCCAACATAAAACTAGCAGTCGCCATCACACATCTAGGGGAGCGTGACTTCACACAGTCCTTTGACGAATCTAGGTTTCAAAGGATAAATGGTGGGAAATGCCTCCACCCCTCCTCATAGAACTAGGGTCAACTAAACTAGTAGTTTTCATCACACGTCTAGGGGAGGGTGACTTCACACAACCCTCCCACGTCTCTAGGCTTTAGAGGATAAACGGTGGGAAATACCTCCACCCCTCCTTATAGAAATACAGTTAACAGCCTACATCAAGCCCTATTGTGCAACTACTGTTCTTAGAGTCACATCATCAAACAACTACTCTGGGAAAGTCATGTGTCCTGTCAAAATCACACTTACCACAGATCATAGAAATATTTGAAACCATAAATTAAATCATAAGTACAACTTATAACATACACTATCTATTTTATTTCTACGACATCCAAATTACGTCAACACTACATTCATTTGGTCATTACATAACTTGTCAATCTTCAACTTAGTTCACCAATACTCATATCCATGTATATACGTCATAATTTCATATAAGAATCCACATTTGTATTGACGTTCAATTAAGAAGTGTGTGTTTATTTTTATCATGACTTTCATATCTTACGCATTCACAACATAACTTAAACTGGTATCCATGTACCAAAATTCCACATTTAAATTTACATGTCTAACCAAATCACATAATCACCATCATCACAAACATATAACAACAAAATATAATATTGTGAAACTCACAAATAAGTATAGACGTACACCTTTCACATGTCTATGTCAGTTTCACAGAGTCCAAATAGTTACTAAGCGATGAATTACTATAATGAGAAAAATAGAAGTTATAATTGCTTAAGACCAAAATATGGGGCATTACACCTCACCCATTCTGTCAAGCTTAAAATATATAGACTTCATTGCCTAGTTCACCACAATGACATATCCAATGTTCCACATCAAAGAGTTAGTCAACTTCCTCAAGCCACCTCCACGACTATATACAAATATTTCTATGTCCACCACTTGATTCGTCTAAGTAGGTTTCCCAAGATCTCTACACATTCACCCTAGCAAGGCATCCCAGGTTCTAAATGATTTTTTCAAATATGTACTGCTTGAGTCACCCTCAATTCTGTCAGTTCTCACCATGGAAATAAATTTCACTTGAACCACCAAGTCATCTAACTTCCCTTCAAATAAATCACTACAAAACTTAGGAATGCATGAACTCAAAACCAACCATACCTTTCCAATGAAATCCTTCGATGCAACCATGTTCTAAGTTTGTTATCTTGGACCTCCACTTGTTTGAGAAACTGACTCTCCTATCGAACTCCTCTCGATCATCATTCACATCTCCAAAAACCTGTAATACCTTCATTGTGATACAAGGGTGATTCCATCTGTCCACTTCATAAATCTGTATAAGTACAAACTTTAAATATAATCGAAAGAACTATTCTCTAATATATTTTCATCTCTTCACCTTGACTGTTTCCACTTCACAACACTATGCACCCATCGTCGGACTATGAAATCATATTTATACTCACTGACACTCATAACTCTACGAAGAGTCACCTCGCTCGAACGTTGTGGTTGACCCATCCATCCAACAACCCAACTCAACTCATACATTTTTCTCAACGATGCACGACATGAAGATGTCATGAGGGAGACGTGCCTAATAAACTTCTTGTTGTGAATCTCCTCTAGGTTGCCTCAAGTAATTCACCTAGGTGCTTCAATTTGATGCAACCTAGAAGTGCTTCCCTTTGTAATCACTTATAACTTTATATCAGTGACAAGTCGTCCAACAACTCCTATGTTTATCTACCTTTCACAAGTGTTGAGTTCACCAACAAATTTTGCACCTGGTCTCTTCAAGGTGTGCACAATAGGTCCGGAATTGATTTCCATCACACATCAAACCAACCAAGTCTGCCTTTGCGATCAACTCTGTGACAACTTTTGCAATGGACTCTGTGATGAGTTCGACGATCACCCACCATGTCCAAGTTCTTCATCTCACCACAATTTTGTTCTTGATCAATACAAGGTGTTCACCTAGAGAAACCTTCCATTACATCATCAAAAAAACCTTTTTTATAACTCTAATGAAAAGTCCACGATGAACCAATTTGATCCACCGAATGGTTAATCAAGTATGTGAATGTTCCCATCAAACCATATTCACAACAAAGATTCTTCTCAACAAGTGTTCTCCATCACAATTGTTCTGACTAAAACAATGATGAAGAGCACCCAACTGCTCTGATACCATCTATCATGTCCCCGCAATGTTCCTTTCCAATTGTGAACCTCCTGAGGGAATGTTACACCGTGACATTTCTCACTTAGTTGCTTGGCACCACAAAGGATACTTCATCCAGACTACTCCTCTTCACCTAGAGCATACCCATACTATGTTCTACGCTACCGACGAGTCACACTCCTACTCTAATGAAAATATTGTATACTTAGGGAATTGTTAAAAGATTTAACACTTAGTCATATATAAGAATACATCCATGAAATCAAGAGAACACTTTCGTAACAGACAAGAGAAACAAAGATATAGTGTGGGAGGAGAAATCGTGCCTAAGACCCGAATGGGTCTTTTTTATTGCGAGACAATTACAATATGAACACTACGGGCTCGATTTACAACTTGGGCAGAGTCATATGACTCGCCTCACCTCACCAAGACACTCATACATAGATTCATCACATCAATACTCTATGTCAAAATTTTCTCCATAACCTCCTTCAATGCACCTTAGACATTCCCTTGACCACAAATGTTTCATATATTCTCTTTCACAAGGATTTTCACAGACCCCCAGTTCTATCTCCTAGAATTCCTCCTCATACCTTTGACAAGACTTCTCCCAAACTCATCCAAAATGAAGGTTTCCCCAACTCTGTCGACTTAAATCGCCTCAAGGAAAAACAGGTCCTCCCATGTGGAGAAAATTGACTCCTTGAGGGGGCTCGCCCCACTTCATCTAAGTATATCTCATAATCAAAGAACTTACCTTTTTCTCATTGTCTTATAAATATACCTTCCTTGTTTTTGTTCCCTTGTTCTCTTAGAGGGACCCCAGTGGTCACCATCGCAAATCCTTCTATCCTTTTGGGTTTATGCACCCCTTCATGAACCCATGTGCCCAAATTAATCATCATTCCCCCTCATGGACCGGATAACCCAAATGAATCATCTCACCCCTTCACATAATCGATCACCCAAAAGAACCCATGCACTCATCAACCGTTGTGCCCAAGCCTTTGTGTGATTCTCATTCTATCGCTCCCAATATCTTAGTTTCTTCATACTTGGGAAATCCCCTTAGCATGTTCACATGCCCAATGTGCCCACTTTCCCGACTTGTGAAACACTTGGGTGTAGGAGAAACCCCAAGCTCTGTCTCCTTGAGGACTTAGGAAAGGGTCCTCGAGCCCATCTAGACGAAGACTTTACATCTATGGTGTCATGTTTATTTAGTTGATTATGTGGAGAGGGATTTTTTACAATTAATGTGACATGGTAGATGTATCACTTTAGAACCTAGAATGTTTCCTTAAATATTTTCCAAAAGTAGAAAAAGTACCTTTATATCACACTTTCACAACCCACATGTGTGAGATACTCATAATTTTAATGTACTGGATAACTTGGCATAGTCTCTTGTAGCCAAGTATGCTATTGAGGTACTTTAGAACTATCCATTACAGTGGAAATCCACTATTAGTTATGGATGACAATGATTCATTGATGTTAGATTAATCAATTTCAAACTAGATCACATTGAGCCTCGTCTTCCTTCAACAATTATGTTTCAAGTGTTGGTTAGTATTAAGAACATGGTTGTGTATCAATGAATCATACATGAAGGTGCATCCAAATATGCCATGTACACTTAGGTTTTGAAAAATAATTAATCCCTAGAGTTAACATTATTAGTAATCACCCTTCAGGCATATAATGGTAATATTTTCCAATCGCAAGGAATTTTCCAAAATGTTCTCAAAATATTCTCATTGAACATGGTAGTAAGATCATCATGGTTGATCTTAAAGTTTTGTATGCTCATGTTGATTAGTGTATTCTACTAGGACATAGTTTTGTGCATGTGTGTGATGAAGGTGGTATCTTTTGTAGTTTTCCACCTCATTCTATTTAACACCAAGTAAATATTGACATTATATCATCTTATATAATATGATCCTAAACCACAATCAAATCCTAGAAATTTTTTACCAACTCTCAAAGGAAACTAATCAATGCCTTTTTATAAAGTAAGTTTCATTATGTTCAAAGATGCACCTTGTTTGATACATATCTAGGACCACCGCCAATTGTTTCCTTTGAAGGTACATCTCATATATGAGCTATCACATCAGTGCAATTATATATCGATCTCATGACTAAACCAGCTACTACACAATTGGAAAGTAATCTAGGGATGGATCACCTATTGTGGATATTACTTTCCTATTTCCTCCAATTGGTATATTTCGAACCCCTATTATGGAAACATTAATTTTCCTTCAACTGACCTTAGGTTTCCCCATTTGTTACCTCAAGCAACCAAATCTATTGGTTACTTCAACCAGGTCTGTCCATCTAGTCTTGGCTCTTGTACAACCTATGAATGTGGCCTCAACCTAAACTCATAGGAATTAAAGGAGGCTATGTTGTAGAATCATACTAGAAAGAGTAAAATGTTTATTGTGTTAAAATATAAGAAATTTAGAGGCACCAATACTCCTATCCATACTATGGTAACCCCAACCATTGTTCCCATGTAGGTAACTCCTCCATGTTCTCTTTGCAACATCATGGTCCATGATGAAAATAAATGATTGGAGATCCTAGAGTTGAGAAGTTTGATTTACCCCGAAGAAAAGAGATATATTAAATCCATACCTCTGGAAAAGATCAATATTCTAGATTCCACCAACTATTGCAACATATCCTTTCCTACAAACCATCCACATGCTTTATTTGATAAATACGGTCACTATTCACATCATTGTCCTGAAATTTGTGAGTTTTGAAAAACTCTTACTATGGCATGAAAAAATAGTTGCATGCTACAATTTAACCCCTCCTCTACTCAAAATAATGAAGAATATATGATGCTACATTGTCAAAAGCTCTTTCGAGAAGGGGTAAATATTATTTTAGAAAAAATTCCTCACCCTAGTATGGAGGTTGAGAAATATATCCATTTGTTACATAAATCCAATGCTTCTCTTATGGCCATCACTCATTTTCATCAGTTGTTTCTAATATATTTTCCTTAACTTCTTTGGCTAGTCTAAGTTCATTAAAAATATTGTTTTCCTTTAAGTTGTCCATCTCCTCATCGACTGGTGTTTTCCTTAGAAATCACTTTTCTTGACATTTTCTCAAGTAGGATCATTGCTAGTACTTGAGGTATGAATGTTAAATATGACATACAAGTAATATATCCCCTTTGATTTTATTGTATTTCGCTTGTTTTCTATCCATTAAATACACCCTAAGGAAATTCCTCCCCATCATGGAAAGTGGATTGGCTCATCCACCATTTCAATTGTATTTACCTATTGGTAGTGCTTTCCTTACGTGGGTTGTTGTAAATTACCACCCCATGGAATGTTGTCACCCATGCCATTGTTTTCGTACTATGGTGGGTAATTTGTATATTTTGCATCCTATATATAGATTTATGTTCTGTTTTGTCATATTCCTCACTTGTTCCCTCTAGATATCAGGTTTTTTTATTACATTAGGATATTATGTTGCACTTCATTTTATTTCATCAGTTCTTCGATTCCTCCATACTCTGAAAATAACTTTCATTTTATGCCACAATTAATCTACCCTTGAGAACATTACAATTAGCTCCCCATTGTTGGCCCTTGACCAAGATTTGAAGAATGCTTGGTCATATTTGACCACTTTTGGGACTACGACAGCTTGACAAGGAAGGAGCGCAACACCAAGCAGAAATTAAGGAAGCAAGACCTATTTTTGGGTCCATTTTAGGGTTTTGGGTTGATGTAACGAGAAAGGGATGTCGCCCCATGGGTTTACCCACGCTTAGGCCCATTTTGTAATATATAAATAGGCAATGTAAATAGGGGATAAGTAGTATGATAGTAATGTAGTACATATATGTGATGTATAGATGAAAGATTAGTGCTAGTAACTGGATCTGTGTGATCGGATGTATCTTAGATTGCTTTGTGCATGAGATCAGAAAGCTAAGTGCAAGTTGTTGTAGTCTTGTGCTGAAGAGCAAGGAACAAGGATCTAGCGAGCTACACAGATCTTTTGTTCTGTGCAAAGTAAGGGTCATTGAAGCTTTGTGATGTAACTGCTTGGCCAAGATATTATAAAGAAGACTTTGTGGGCCTAGCCCCAAGGTGGGGGTGAACCATGGAAACTGTGTGTATAGTGATTTATGCTTCAATCTAATGTGTTTATCTATTTCTTGGATAAGTGCTTAATGTGATTAAGTAGATCTAGTTATGCTCTGTGTTGATGATATATGAATGAATGTTAGATATGATATATAAGATGCTTAGTGCTTGATCTGTTGAATCTAACCTATATTTATGTGGCTAAGTATTGAATCATATTTAGTATAAGTATTCACTGCGATGCTCTATTCTTTCTTCGAAGTGTATTAATGAATGTATGTTAAGGAATAACTGATGTTAAGTGCATTGTAAACAAGATAATCACAGATCAATGTCTCAGCTAAGGTTGCATACATTTGAGTTCTGCAACCACCCCTTCCTCTACCTCAGGTGAGACTTCATCTACTTCGCAGGTGTTTCCGAAAGGGTTGGTAGTTAGGGTTTTGTTGGTGATCTCTTGAGCGTTGAACCCTGGGTCTTCCCCTGTGCCAACAACTGGTTCCATTGTCGAGACCGAAACTATGATTGTTGGGAACAAAAGAAGAAAAAGCTTTGTGCAAACTAAGCTCCATGCGTAGATCTATTGCCCTAGTGCGAAGTATACTACTTGACCTACAAAGATTTGTGCCAAGAAAAAAAGGGGTCAGATCTAAAGGGAAAGGTCATATCTACAAGAAAGAGGTTGATACAAGAAGAAAATAAGTGATATATGAACTCTCTATGCTTTAAGAAAAGTAAAAGTGGAAAATTTCTAAAGGAAAAAGGTCAGATCTGCAGAAAAGAGGTAAGATCTGTAAGCTTTGTGCTCTGATAATGGTAAGAATAGTCAAAAATTTTAAGATTTGAAATCTTTGTGCTCTATAGAAGTAAGATAAGTGAAATGTTTTGTTTCTAAAGCATGGATCTAGGTATGTTTGATAGATTCTTGCCTAGCTTCAAAACTAGGGCATTAATAGATGAACGAAAGTTTCAAATGACTATATCTGATAAGTATAGTGGCAGAGATGTTATACCTATGAATAGAAAGAATGTCTGGACTAACGAGTGGATGTAGGATCCTAGAAAGAGTTTTTTGCAAGCTAGACACCATGATCTTGGTGTGCATTACAAAAGGAGTTGGGGAACATCTAAAGGAAATAGAGGATTAACCCTCTGTTATAGTTGCAGAAGACCGGGACATCTTACTAAGGAATGCCCTGGGAGAAGACCTAGTTGCCTCTGTTGTCAGGCCATGGACCATGAAGTACTGGATTTTCATAGAATGATTGTTAGGCTTGAGAAGCTGAATATGGAGCAAGAAAACCCTGAAGGAGATCACGAGACCAAGATTATAGCAGAAACCAAGAAAGAATAATAAAAGATATTGCTACAGATGAAAGATACCTTGAATGACCACCGACATGTTAGGCTATCAGAGATCTTCAAAGAAAAGGAGAAAATCAAAGAAAGAATAGGGGACTTTGACATTGACTGTACTCTTGATGAAGAAACACAAGTGAACATTATGCCATAAAGAACTTGGGAAGCTATAGGAAAGCCCGCCATGATCCCTTCCCTAGGAGGAACAAGTTTCTTCAGAGGAAAGCTAGTAAACCTATGTGGAAGGCTCGCCCAAATACCTATGACTGTCAATGGAAATTCCATAGGGGAATACTTTGATATCATTAAATTTTTTGAATACATCACCCCATTTACCATGCTCATACGAAAACCTTGGGTTGATAGAGAACAAGCTAGACCAAAAGAAGAAGAAAAAGTTTTGGAACAGAAGAAGCAAGAGTTAAACGACTTTATGAACAGAAGGATCGCGCACTTGATTGAAGAACATAAGAGAAGATTGTAGATATTTGATATTAGAAACTCTGATGTTGAAGCTAAGATAACACTTGAAGATCCATGAAAGATCGAGTTACCTATTTTTGATACAGAAGAAATATTATCAAGGAACCTTGGGAAAGACTTTCAACAGTGTGAAGTAACTAAGACCACAAAAGATAAACATCAAAATGGTAAAATAATTACTGAGATGAAGCTCACTGGGAAGAAGGATAGGAAGTTAAGAAAGAAAAGGGCTAATACTGTAAGATTACAAGAGGTTCTAGAGGACACTTCGCAACAAGAAGAATTGCAGAATTGGAGCTTCATCGAGATATCAGAACAATGACATAGAGTAATTTTCCATGATGAAGCAATATATCCATTGGAACCAATATATCCATTTGACCGCCGCTCTGAACGGATCGAAAAATAGTTATGGGTTACCACTAGACCGTTGGATAACACTAGAATGGATAGTACAGAGTTAATGAAGGCCCCATGTCCATTGCAAGAAGACCGTTGCTGAGATTGCCTACTTGACCCATCATGCCACGCACCGACAATATTTTTTTCTAACCAAGAAATTGAGCGCAAACCCTGATATTTACTTACCCTGAGATCATTGCCTTAATATTCACTATAGTCTTTGAATTCCTTTTGCACCCGAGCCAGCTGACCCAAGTTTGTATGTCAGATGAGCTCAACACTGTTGAGAAAATTGTTGAAGAAGTTATAATTGGTTTAATGACTGAGAGAGTCATGTCAGAACGCAGAATGTCTACAAGCGTACATGCATCATCCTTGGGCGCACTGCCAGCTTCCCCCTCCATTGCGTGAGTAGGACCATCCCGACCGCCTTCGGAAAGAAAATCTAAGCTTGGAAACGACTTCTCCATTGTGAATATGATCCCAAGCATATTGCCTAAATATATCCCACCACTAAGAGGAACAGTGAATTGAGACACTGTACCTAGAGACTTCGACTATGTTGTAGTCACTGCGTACCTCTCGAAAGGGGTGTGCGCAGTTCATGCTGACCTGGAGAAGCTCACTGCGTTGAAATTTAGTGATCTCAACCTTGGAGATCGCAAGTTATACAGTATGCTAGCCCTGCACAAGTACTTGACTATTAAAAAAGGAAAGAACCCCAATATTGTATCACAACAATGGACCCATAACCTTGCACAGTCAACCCTCCTCAATGTGATGAAGATTCCACATTTCAGGAGACATCAGGAAGTAAATGCATGCGTCAAATTGTTTTTTTCCTGCTACCATGGCAGATACCTATGGTTGGACCGCCGCATCACTGTGGATCTGATTCTGATCAATCAGATCACTGGGCTAAGCATGCAGGGCCCTGACCGACAGGAATTTTACCCGGGAAAGACCGCAGATCGTTCTCTCACTCAATGAATAAAAGACACATATGGAGATCTGGAGAAAGGCATGTTAGGTTACAAGGTAGCCTCCATTGAGAATCTAGCAGTGTGTTTTGGTTGCCAATTGATCGTAGGGAATTTAGTCCGAAAAAAAATACCTACACAAGTGACCAGATTTGTAGTTGACCTCGCATGAAAGTGCGTGGAGGGACTACAATTGAAATGGGAAAAATACCTTATAAATCAACTAGAGATTAACTGTAGACAAGCGTAGGACCAAGGGTATGAGTTCCACTTTAGCTGGTTTCTCATACTCATCGCTTTCATCACTTGGGAACTGCCCAAGGGACCCACTTTCCTGGAGATCGAAGCCTTCGAACCACTGGCCACGAAGTTCTATACATTGTGGTACTCTAGCGACATGAACAAACAGTGGTAGTCCAATTCCATCTTCCACGCTTTCTACACTCAGTTGAAGAATTCCATTCATTCTACACCACACATCACACCCAAAACGCTTCATAGGTTTATACTTTGATGAAATTCAGTGCAGATCATCACTTCACCTACATCACTGTGCATGCAGATGAGCACAAACAACAAATCCAACCATATTACAAGCTGACAAAAGATGACTTGGAGGAGATTAGCAGGGAAAGGTTGGCATACCTCCTTGTTGCAGTAGATCCCGCAGAGATGTCTGACGTAGATATCCCTGAAGGTATGTCAGATACACCAGGACCGCACAAGACTAAGAAGGATGTTTAAGTTCAAGATATCCACAGCACATCCACGATGGCTTCTTCGCTCTCACCTGTGAAGGGAGGTGATGACAAAGAGCTAGGGGTCACATAAGTTGAATAGAGCAAAGGCGAGTTTACTCCTCTTAGGGACGAGGAATATCCCTCCAAGAAAAGGAAGATTACCCCACCAAATCCCTCATCCGGAAAGAAAGATAAGGCCACCCGGACCACTCTTAAAACAACCCTTACCCCATATGATTTCGACTTCTTAATTGCCACACTAAATGATGTTTCACCAGAGCTCATAGAAAATAAAGAAACAAATTTGGAGGAGTTATTCAACCGGATCACAGGAGAACTCAAAGAAGTGCAGCAGGCACTCCAGTCTAGCTAAGAAATTTCTATGGTTCCCTTAACAATGGAAATACCAGGAACAGGCAATGAGCCCACTCAATTATGCCAGATCGCCAAGAAATTTGAAGCTCACCTTCGATGAGCTCAAGAAGACATAATGCAAGCCACCTAGGCTTTGGCGAAGAACATAGCACACATGGAGAACAACGGAGGAAGGCACAACATGAGCAACTTGCCTTACAAGAGAAGTAGGAGGAGGAAAAAGCACAGTTATAGCAGAGCAAGGACCAGTAGCTAGCAGAGAAACATGAAGTACAGGAAAGAGGTCACAAAGCACTACGCTGTGTGATGATCATATAAGTGAAGATGGAAGACCATCTCCCATAGTAGGTGACCCAACTGGAAGGAGTAGTCCATCAACTTCAACAATGCATCATGGATCTGGAGCTTCGCACTGTGCCTGGGACACCCCAAGAGATAAGAGATCTAAGAGAGGCCACTGCTCGAAGCGCAGTCGACCGATTAAAAACTTTGTCTTTGGAATGTAGGCAGTTAATCACTAGAAGCACCCATACTTATGAAACCCTTGCAGAGAATACAGAAGTGCAGACATTGGAGGCATAGCTCCATGAAGCAAAGCAACATGAAGATGTGCTACAAGCGTAGCTAAAGTCCGTGACCCCAGTTGAAAGAATGAAGAGGTTCGCAGAACAGCGCATAGCCCAACAAAAAGTACACATGTTGCAAAGTAAAGTAATGGAAGTCTCTCAATGACTGCAACCACTCCAAGAGAAGGCATGCCAACTGTTCATTGAAATTGAAAGCCAGGGAGCTAAACTCGAACAGGGTGTCATCACTACAAAACAACACCTGGAAAGACCATTGAATGACACATTAATCCAGGAACTTACGGAACAAGAGGTTGTCGCACTACAGTAGATCGAAGCAGCTCGAGCCAAGCTCAAGGAGCTCAAAGAGGAAATGGTCAAACTTGAGTGACTCGAGACGAGTCACAGGTGAGTGTTGGCGGCCTGTTGGCCCTTGACCAATGTTTAAAGAATACTTGGTCACATTTAACCACTTTTGGGACTACGACAGCTTGCCAAGGAAGGAGCGCAACGCGAAGCAAAAATTAAGGAAGCAAGACCTATTTTTGGGTCCATTTTAGGGTTTTGGGTTGATGTAACGGGAAAGGGATGTCGGCCCGTGGGTTTTCCCATGCTTAGGCCCATTTTGTAATGTATAAATATGCAATGTAAATAGGGGAGAAGTAGTATGATAGTAATGTAGTACATCTATGTGATGTATAACTGAAAGATTAGTGCTAGTAACTGGGTCTGTGTGATCGGATGTATCTTAGAGTGCTCTGTGCATGAGATCATAAAGATAAGTGAAATTTTTTGTAGTCTTGTGTTGAAGAGAAAGGAAGAAGGATCTAGCGAGATGCGTAGATCTTCTATCCTATGAAAATTAAGGGTCATTGAAGCTCTGTGCTGTAACTGCTTGACCAAGATAATATAAAGAAGACTTTTTGGACGTAGCCCTCGGGTGGGGGTGAACCATGGTAACTGTGTGTATAGTGATTTATGCTTCAATCTAATGTGTTTATCTATTTCTTGGCTTAGTGCTTAATGTGATTAAGTAGATCTAGTTATGCTCTGTGATGATGATATATGAATGAATGTTAGATCTGATATATAAGATGCTTAGTGTTTGATCTGTTGAATCTAACCTATATTTCTATGGCTAAGTACTGAATCATATTTAGTATAAGTATCCACTGCGATGCTCTGTGCTTTCTATGAAGTGTATTAATGAATGTATGTTAAGGAATAACTGATACTAAGTGCACTGTAAGAAATATAATCACATATCAGTGTCCCAGCTAAGGTTGCAAACAACTGAGTCCTGCAACCACCCATGCCTCTACCTCAGGTGAGACTTCATCTTCTTCGCAGGTGTTGCCGAAAGGGTCGATAGTTAGGGTTTTGTTGGTGCGCTCTTGAGCGTTGAACCCTGGGTATTCCCCTGTTCCAACACCCACCCCCAACCATTATTTATTACATTTACCTTTATTCTCTCCTACACAGTGTATTGATTCATTCAGATGCATTCACAAAACCTATACATTTTCTTGTACCAACATCCCAACTAACTTTTAATTTTGGGAAATTATAAAAGAACTCATTAGTGCACATAAAATTATAAAATATTTTTGTGGAAGTAGTCCAAATTGTCCTTCTTCAGAGATTTTTATGTCGATTCACCCTTGGATTTTTACTATCAATTCCCCTTTCTCTAGTCCTAATATATCCCATTTTCCTTGTTGGGTGTCCTTTATGGTGGATTTTGAATTCGTTCCATTAGTCTTGTTAAATAAAAAAGTTGTTACCTTAAGCCTTTTGCTTATTCCTTAACCCCATATCCAAATGTTGTATAGTT
This sequence comes from Picea sitchensis, assembly GCA_010110895.2. Classification (NCBI taxonomy): domain Eukaryota; kingdom Viridiplantae; phylum Streptophyta; class Pinopsida; order Pinales; family Pinaceae; genus Picea; species Picea sitchensis. The sequence continues at coordinate 199,510 of SNQJ01S0017475.1, forward strand.
GTTTCCAAGTTTTCCTTTCCATTAATATCTAAACAAGGGAAGTCTTAATTCCATTACTTATTTCATTTATCATCCACTTATTATATTTGTCATAGTTATTCTTATTTTCTATAGTGTACATGGAACCTCCTGTTAAATTTCAAGGGTTCCCTTATACCTTGAATCTAATTGAATTCCCCATATCGATGCTAATGCATTTAGTCTAGGTGCTTAGTCTAGAGATTTTATGTACCTAGGTACCATTTACGTCATTGGTAGGTTTCTGTAGACCAATAAAGAAGAGTCCTCATATATGTTTTACTCGGTAGTTTTTTATGTTCTTGACATTGGACCCCTATCACACCATGGAGAATCATACACATTCATGGTTCCAATGTTCTAGTTCTTGTTGAACACCATAAACATGTAGGAATATTTCTATTAGTTTTGAGTCCTTTTAGGGGTTTATCCCTTCCATTATTTCCCTAAATGTTTTGAATAATGTTGGTTATAATTGTTAGGAGATTTAGACACTTAGGAGTTAGTAAGATCTACTTGGTATATTGTGTCATTAGGTAAAAGAGTGTTTTCTAGTGTGTTTCTTTAGTATGCATTAGTATGCATTTGTAGTTAGGAAATCCGACGGTCACGATATGTTCCCGACATAGAGTGATCCGACAGTTCATACTCTCCTCAATCTTAATGGGCATTTATATATGGCTTAACACATGATTGGTCCATGATCTCTATTTAAAGAGCATGGAGGGTCATTTTTCGATGATCAATTGTGAGAAACTCTCTTGTAAAATCTCTCTGTAATATTTTTCTTTGCATTAATAAGCTGCTCCAAGTGGCCGCATTGGATGGGGCTGTGGATGTTTCCTCGTAGGGGTTTTACCACGTGAAAACATCAGTGTGTTGATATTTGATTTGTTTATGTGAGTGTTTATTGAAGGTGTTCGTCCTCTGATGGAATACATGTGTTTTCAAACATGGTATCAGAGCTTGTTTGAAGACCCTCTCCTATTGTAGATCGAGATCGTGAAGCCGAGTTGCCTCATATCCACTGTTCCATTGTGTCTGGAGTGTTCGTTTCAGTAAAGAACACTTTTTCTTTCACTCGAAAAGGTTTGTGTTTGCCCAATATATGACCATTACAGTCGGATCCAGAGGTATAAAGCTTGAATACAGATTTTTTTTAATTTTTTGCAGAGTAGTATTTTGTTTTTATTTCGGTTTTGTTTTATTTATTTTTGGGTTGCTACTCTTTTAGATATGCATATTATCTTTTCCCCGTGCTCTGTTTGTTCTCGGAAAATCATAAACAGATAGGAAAATGTGCATTTTTCAGGTAAGCTAATCGATATCTAACCCTTGTTGTCATCTAGAAGCAAAAAAAAATTCTTGTGTGAAAAGAGTCTTTCTTAACACGCTCTCCAAGGCCGTCTTCAACAACAACAACAATAAAAACACCCCCAATCCTCCTTCTAAACATTACAATATGTTTTTCTAGATCATTTGGTTAAAAGTTGTCATATTAAGTAAGAGGTCTTGAGTTCAAGTCTCTCTTTTGTTACCTTTTTTGAAAATTTTCATGCTAAAATTGTAAAGTGTATTTCACTTCAAGTATAAAAGTGAATTACTATATAAAGTAACTTCATTGTAAAAATGATCCCCACTTCTTTTTATAAAAGTGGGTCACTTAATAAAGCAACTCACACAATCATGTGGTCATTTGGTTACCGATTGTGCCTTTTTTAAAAAGGGCATAACTCTAACATCGGAAGTTTGTTTTCAGTGCCGTTTTTTTAAAACCGCATAACTTTTCGAGCTCTTTCCATCCAGATCATCAGTTTTAGTTTTTAAATCCACATTATATGCATATTTAATATGGATTATACAAGTACTATCTTGCTTACTAGCAACAACTAACTCCAATGGAAATCTCATCTGGAAGATTTATTAAGCAGTAAAGGCTTGTACCGGATTACCTTGGGGAAGGAAAAATCACCCACTGATGTTGGTAAGAAATCCAAGTGGGATAATAGGAATGACAAAGCACGTGGACTAATCAGAATTTCCATCTCTTCTGATTTAAGGTACCACCTTCAAGATATTGACGAACCCAAAGAAGCTTGGAACACGATTGAATCTGTGTTTGGTAAACTCAATATTATTTGAGCACAATAGTTAGAAAATCAAATATTGACCTTGAGTCCAAATGATTTTTCTTGCCTTGGAGACCAGCTATCTAGGTTTAAAACACTCAAAATTTTATGTGAAGAATGTAAGATAAATATGGAGGAAGAGTGTTGCATCTATCTTATTCTTTCTAAGCTAAGTAGTGCATATTGTGTGTTTGTGTCTACCTTTTATGCCATGAGAGAGGCTCTAGGGGAAGAAGCTTATGAAAAACCCAGTCTTGAGTCATTTTGTGCTTCTTTGATTTGAGAGGAAGATAAGATTTTACAATTTGGAGTGATAAACACTACAGGTCCCTCCAACAAAGCCTTAGTTTCCCAGCAGAAAGTTAAACCCAAGTATCCCAAGAAGAAACATCCTCGCTACAACAACAAACAAAATAAGGGTCCCAAACCTGCTCAGACAGCTTCATATACTAATGGTGACAAAGGAGAAAAATATAAAAGTAAGAATACTAACAGACATTGCAACTTTTGTGATAAAGATGGTCATGGTGAGTACAAATGTTTCAAGAAGATGCAGCGATGAAGAAGCACAACATCGGTATTGATTCTACTTCTTCTTCTCATGGACATGCACTTTATGCTTCTGGTTTCTCCTTCAATTCAAATTCTACTACTACTTATTCTTCTAATGAGTGGCTTGTTGATTCAGGAGAATCTTATCATATGGCTAAGGATAAAGCCATATTTTCTTCTCTAAATGATTGTAACACCAAGAAAATATTTGTTGGTGATGATAGATATTTTAGTGTTGTAGGATCTGGAACAATTCAAGTAGATAATGGTCATTTCAATGATGTATCATCTGTTCCAAGTATTTCTTGTAACCTTCTATGAGTATATCAAATCACTCATTCAGGTGAAGGTAAAACCGTCGATTTTTCACCTCACCAAGTTGTAATCAAGGATTCAAAATATCCTAAGCATGTTCTTGCAACTGGAATTGCTAATGATATTACCAAGTTGTACATGTTTGACAACTTTGGGTCATCAAATTTTTCATCAGTTTTTGTTTCTCATAGCGATGACTTGAGAAAACTTTGGCATGAGTGGCTTGGTCATCTAAATTATCGCTCATTGCAGCAACTATGTAATCAATAGATCGTGATTGGTCTTCGTCTTGTTTCATGAAGAGATGGTGTTTGTGCCGATTGTGTTCTCAAAAAACATCATCTGGATAGTTTTGACAAATGTGCCTCTTGGCACGCCTCAGGTCCTTTGCAACTTGTTCACAGTGATTTGTGTGGTCCACTTTCTTATCCTTCTTTTTCTGGGTGCAATTATTTCTTAACTTTCATTGATTACTTTTCCAGATGTACTTGGTGTTAGCGACAAAAAATGCACTGGTATTTTTTATGAATGTCCTCATTACTCACTACTTGATCTATCGCTCCCCTAGTTTTTTGGCCAGTTTCATACTCTCATTTCTTCCATCGAGATCTTGTTGATCACTTTTTCCAGGTTATTTAATGACCTACATTCCCAAAAATACAATAATTGTTACCTAGACTCAACCCTAGCTCTTATGGATTTCATTTTTTCAAAACAAAATATACATCTATGTTGTAAATTTCATTAAAATGTGGTGTGTGCACAAGTGATCTAATCTTTAGCTATCCTAGCTATATTAAATATCATTTTTGTGCCAAATTACAAGTAGAGAGTCTTTAAAGACACAGATCTAAACTATCATATACCAAATAACTCCTTTTGTCCCTAAGCCTGAGTTTTGTTTTAAGCTAAACTAAACCTCTCCGGTTAGATGGTTTTTAGCCAAATCTTTAGGGACCCATGGGCCAAGCCCCATGTGCACATATGCTAAAATCCTCATTCCACTTGTCACGCACCCCATTCGTTTAACACATCAAACCATTACAAGCATCGAGTCCATCTTTCAAATACCTGTCATCATCACATGCCATACACAGCATTAAACCAAATGGTAGAATTGAATGTGTAGATTAGACAATTTAGAATGCGAGAGGGAAACGAGATATAGACACCCTCATTGTGTATTGTAACATTAGAATTATGAAAAATTCTGAGGAGCATAGAAGAGAAGCAGAGAGATGTGTAGCAGACTCCATGTACAGAAGTTCAGAATAAATACAAGAAAGCTATGATATAGACTCATGGTGTTCATATATTCTCTGTGTATGCATCTTTGAATGTTATGCTCATGGTTGTTTTACTCTTTCTGTCATGCAATTGCTTTTATTCTATGTATGAATGATTTCTTGTTCAATGTTTGAAATCTGAGAGGAAAGGGAAAGGAATGAGTTTCAATTGTTTCTCTATCTGAGCAAGAGTTCCTGCAAGGAGTGCAGTTGAATTGTCCGCAAGGAGTGCGTCGACAAGGTGTTTGAAGTTTTGTCTCTGAAAGCTCAGGAGAGATAGTTTTTGACCTCATTTCCATAGAAGTGTAGTTGGGCACAGGAACTGTGCAAGGAGTGTGCGGGCTGAGTGAAGTCTCAGGGTTGTGGACCTGATTGAATTATTGAGGGACTACTGCTGCAGGTGTGCACAGAGTCGAATAAGTTCAACACTTGAAAGTGTTTGAAAGTTTGCTGCAAGGAGTGCGCACAAGAGTTTTCTGAAAGACACAGAGTCATGGAAAGTTCAGAAGGATTTGAACCTTCGTAGGAGTCGAAGGAAGGCATAGCAACATCGGACCACAGGAGGACGAGCTATCAGAGGAAGAGACGGATGGTCGAAATTCTCTGTTGAGAATTCATGAAGTCCCATGAGTTGACAGATCTCACGAAAGATCAGGGGAGTTACCACAATATTCCTAAAGGTTCTAAGCTCAGGAGGAGTAGGATCGTAGATCCAAGCCACAAGGGTCGTTGGATTTACATGTGGGTTCTATATCGGGTTTTTTTTTCGGAGGTGAAAGTCCCATAAACTTTGAAACGAGAATCACGATATCCCGAACCGCGAAGTCCCAAAGGATAAAAGGATTGTGTGGGCCACAGAGGAGTCAGCGAAGAGAGGATAGGTGGCGCACCATTGACACGGAGTCAAACTCCGTTGACCATTTTGGAGTTTCATGAAGTGAAGTTCTGAACTCATTGCATTAGGATTCACGATATTGTGAAGTTCGAAGTCCTGACAGAAGTGAAGTGGCATTGAAAAGTCAAAGCTCATGAGTGTATCGGAGTTTTGGCAAATCGAGATTCGGGAGTCGAGGAAAACAAGTTGCTTGACACCGCGACCACCAAAATCACGATAAGGAAAAGTCCGAAAGAGAAAGAGGAAGGGTCAGCATTGACTTTTTTCGGGTTTCAGGTATTTGAGAGGCAGGTGCTCGACCTACGGATTCGCGATAGTGTGAAATATGATCTCCTAAGTGAAAAGAGGGGATCCTGCGAGAATTTGTTGTGGGTGCAGATTTTTTTGAAAGGAAAAGATAAGAGCATGTTAGAGTTCTTCAGGCCAACGAAGGAAAGATCCTGTGTTGACGTGGACCTTCTGACCTACGAGTTGTGGAGGGGGCGTGCGTCATCATTCTTGGTATCAGAGCACAGAAAGGTTCTTTTCTTTCTGTAGCAAGGAAAATGATAATTCACCATGCCTCCAAGGAGAAGGGATAGGCAAACACCCGATCAGTCAGAGGATAGGGAAATGTCGAGAAGAAGAGGTAGGCAGATGAATGATCCAGCCATGGAGAAAGAAATGCATGATTTACGCGCTAGACTTGAGGACATGGAGACAGCACAGAGACGCACAGTCAGTGCTGGGGATCTGAGTGATTCTGAAAGTGAGATTGAGGCTAGACAAGAAGAAGAAGTTTCAGCCGAAGATGTAGAAAATGAACATTTAATCAGAGCTATTGCAAGAATGGGTGCAAGAGAAAAAATGGACATTCCAGTTTATGAGGGAAACTTGGATGCAGAGGAGCTTCTAGATTGGATTAGAGCTCTAGACACATACTTTGACTATGAAGATGTCGAAAAAGACAATAAGGTCAAGCATGTTGTCACAAGATTGAAAGGACATGCAACATTGTGGTGGGATGAACTACAAGCTGACAGACGCTTCAAAGGCAAGAAGAATATTAAGAGTTGGGATAGAATGATCGTGAAGATGAAGGCAAAATTCATCCCCAGGGATTACCAGATTACTTTGTTCAGGAGAATTCAAAACCTGAGATAGAAGCTGATGACAATAAAAGAATACACTGAAGAATTCTACAAGATGAACATCAGGGAAGGTCATCGGGAAATCGATGATGAAAAGGTTTCCATATACATGAATGGCCTGAGATACGACATCCAAGATGAGATGAGCATAGTAACCATCTGAACTATGGAGGATGCTTATCATATGGCTCAGAAAGCGGAAGAGAAGCTGATCCAAAAGAAGGGTCAAAGAGGCTGAGGCAGAAGTCATCCCAGAGGCAAATCAGTTTCCCAGGATAAATATCAGAAGCCCAAGGAGGACTGGAAGAAACCTTAGACTCGAATTGAGAGAGGTGGAACCTCACAGTGAGGGAAATATGTTGAACAGAGAGGGCAGCATACTGAGTAGAGAGGAGATTATGCTGACAATAACACTTTTCCTCGTACTAGAGGTAGAGGAAGAGGGAGAGGTGGAGTAATAACATGCTTCACATGTGGAAAGAATGGGTACAAGTCTTATGAGTGTCCAGATAAAAAGAAAGAGAGCGGAGAATCTCACATCACTGAGGCACAGAGGCGGGATGTTGAGGCAAAAGATGTTGAAGGCGGAAGATCGTTGATGATGCGAAAATTTCTTTTGACACTAGAGAAGGAGGTGGAGAGTTCAGTCCAAAGGACAAGACTTTTTTGGACTACTTGCAAAACCAAGGATAGGGTATGCAAGGTCATTGTGGACAGTGGTAGCATGGATAATCTTGTTTCTATGAAGATGGTAGAAAAGCTGGAGCTGGAGATGATTGATCATCCAAGCCCATACAGAGTTTCGTGGCTACAAAAAGGACATCAAGTAACTATCACTAAACTATGTTGGGTAGACCATAATGATATAATGATATAATACCAAGAATATAATGATAAGATACTCCGTGATGTTATTCCCATGGATTTTTATCATCTATTGCTGGGTAGACCATGGCAATATGACAGGAATGTGATTCATGATGGGAGGATGAACACATACACCCTAGAGAAGAATGGGAGGACTCACATGTTGCTTCCAATCAAGGATAAGGAGGTGAAACCGGAAGTAAGCAACATTGTACTTCTC
>SNQJ01S0017475.1:206971-218288 GCA_010110895.2 Picea sitchensis
ACAGGAATGTGATTCATGATGGGAGGATGAACACATACACCCTAGAGAAGAATGGGAGGACTCACATGTTGCTTCCAATCAAGGATAAGGAGGTGAAACCGGAAGTAAGCAACATTGTACTTCTCATGAGTGGGAAGGAACTTCTTACAAAGGTTAAGAGGAAAGAAGAACCGCAATTCACTGTGGTCAGGAAACCGAAGATTGTTTTAACCAGCACAAGAGTGGACGATTTACCAGAAGAGGTTCAGGAACTACTGGAAGAGTTCGTTGACATAGTAGTGGACGAACTACCTCGTTCATTGCCACCAATTAGAAGTGTGATTCATCATATTGATCTCATACCAGGAGCCAGTTTTCCAAATAAAGTCATGTATAGATTGACGCCGCAAGAAAATGAAAAGGTCAAAAGGCAAGTCCAGGATTTGTTGGACAAAGGGTTGGTTAGGGAAAGCTTGAGTCCATGTACTGTTCCAACAGTACTCAGTCCGAAGAAATACGAAGGATGGAGGATGTGTACTGACTCGAGGGAGATTAACAAGATAACCATCAGGTACATATTTCCATTGCCAAGGATGGATGATCTGATGGATTTCTTGAGTGGACCAAAGTATTTTTCAAAGATTGATTTGAAAAGAGGTTATCATCAAATCCGCATGAGAGAAGGTGATGAATGGAAGACAACATTCAAAAAAAACGAAGGGTTGTATGAATGGCTTGTTATGCCATTTGACTTAGCAAAAACGTTGAGTACCTTCATGAGGTTGATGAACGAAGTCCTGAGGGAGTTCATCGGAAATTTTGTTATTGCATATCTGGATGACATACTGGTTTTTAGTAAAATAGTGGCAGAGCATCTGAAGCATTTGGATATAGTGATGCAGAGGTTACAGCAGGAGAAGTTGTTGATAAACATGAAGAAATCCTCATTCATGAAGACATAGCTCATCTACTTGCGATTTTTTATTTCTGCGGATGAGTTGAGGATGGACCCAGATAAGGTGGAGGTAATCAAGAATTGGCCATCACCGAAGAATATCTTTGAGATGAGAAGTTTTCACGGATTGGCTAGTTTATACCAAAAATTCATTAGGAATTTGAGTGGAATTAGTGCACCGATGATGGACATAGTGAAGAAAAGACACAAGTCTTTTCACTGGACAGAAGAAGCTAAGAAGAGTTTTAATCTGTTGAAGAGGAAAATCACGGAACAACCAGTCCTGGTGTTGCCGGATTTACAAAAGACATTTCAAGTGAAATGTGATGCAAGTGGATTTGCAATAGGGGCAGTCTTGAGTCAGGAAGACAGGACGATAGCATAATTCAGTGAGAAACTGAATGAAGCGAAAGTGAAATACTCCACTTATGACAAGGAGTTTTATGGTATTATCCAGGCATTGAAGAAATGGAGACATTACATGATCCCAAAAGAGTTTGTCTTGTACAGTGACAATCATGCATTGCAGTTTGTGACTCAACAGGAAAAGTTGAATCAGAGACATGTTAAATGGGTTGAGTATATGCAAAATTTCACTTTTGTGATTAAACATATTTCTGGTACTGCTAACAAAGTTGTTGATGCTTTGAGTAGGAAGTGTTTGCTATTGCAGGAGTTCAAAGTCAAAACGTTGGGTTTTGATGATCTTAGGAACATGTACGCAGATGATCAAGATTTTAAGGAGGCATATGAAGTAGCTAAGAATCCAATTCTCAGGGATAGAAGCCAGTGGGTAGAGTACATGATCCAAGAAGGACTATTGTTTAAAGGTAATCAACTGTGTATTCCAAAATGCTCCATGAGGGAGAATTTGTTGAAGGAGAAACACAGTGGAGGATTGGCAGGGCACTTTGGTCACGAAAAGACATTCGCAAAGTTGAACGAGTCATATTTTTGGCCGGGAATCTGAGAAGACATCAAGAGATTCATGGACCGATGCAGAATTTGCCAGCATTCGAAGGGAAGGAAACATAATGCAGGGTTTTATCAACCATTTCCCATACCTGAGAGGTCGTGGGATGCAATCAACATAGATTTTGTATTGGGGTTGCCAAGAACAAAAAGAGGTTTTGACTCAGTATTTGTGGTGGTGGATAGATTTTCCAAGATGGCACACTTCATTCCATGTCAAAAAACCAGTGACGCAACTCACATTGCGAATCTGTTTTTCAAAGAAGTCATTGGACTTCACAGCTTACCAAGGAGTATAGTTTCAGATCGAGACACTAAGTTCATAGGGAAATTTTGCAGGACCTTATGGAAGAAGCTAGGAACTAACTTTTCATTTAGTTTGTCTTATCATCCTCAGATGGATGGACAGATAGAAGTGGTGAACAGAAGTTTGGGAGACTTGCTGAGAAGCTTGGTGACAGAATACCACAGCCAGTGGGACAACATATTACCACAGGAAGAATTTTCTTATAACGACTCAGTTAATAGAAGCACAGGGCAGAGTCCGTTTTAGATTGTATATGGCATGCAACCAGGAGGGATTTTTGAATTGACAGATTCAGAACAGATTGCAACTAGAAGCACTAGTGCAGAATATTTCGCAAAGGCGATGAATGAACTTCACAGCCAGATGAAGGAACGGTTGCAGAATTCAAGCCAAGAATATAAGCGCAGAGAAGATCAGCATAAAAGAAAACTTCAGTTTGAGGTTGGTGATTTTATTCTAGCACATTTGAGGAAAGAAAGGTTCCCGAGAGGAACATATAATAAGCTAAATATGAAGAAAATCAGACCATGTAGGGTCTTGAAGAAATTTGGGGCGAATGCTTACGAGATTGAATTACCCGATGGGATCGAAATTTCTCCAATATTCAATATCTTAGATTTGTACCCATATAAGGATGAGGAAGAAGGGACAGAAAATGAGAAGCCAGTGATCCAGTGGACAAAGCAGATGCCAGTTGCAGAAAGGCCGTAGATGGAGTGCATACTGGGCAAAAGGGTGAGCAAGAAAACCAAGCGGAAGAAATACTTTGAGTATTTGGTCGAGTGGAAAGACCATCCAGTTGAAGATGCCAGCTGGGAGAGCGAAGAGGAGATCCAGAAGCATGAACGAACCGTGCGTGAGCTCATGGATAGGAGCCCATGAAAATTTTCAAGCCAGGGAGTATGATGCAGGAGCATCTCGAGCAAGCCAGCGTGGAGACAACGGACAACTAGAAAAGCGCCCAGCACAAATTTTGAAATATCTTGAACCATTAATGAAACATCAAGTGAAGGTGCACTTGTATAATGTAAATGGACCTTGAACGATTTTCTCTCGTCCTTAGTAGATAGAAGGCATTTATCGTAGTTAATGCAAGTAGGTAGAATTGAATGTGTAGATTAGACAGTTTAGAACGCGAGAGGGAAACGGGATATAGACACCCTCATTGTGTATTGTAACATTAGCATTATGAAAAATTCTAAGGAGAATAGAAGAGAAGAAGAGAGTTGTGTAGCAGACTCCATGTACAAAATTTCTGAATAAATACAAGAAAGCTGTGATTTAGACTCATGGTGTTCATATATTCTCTGTGTATGCATCTTTGAATGTTATGCTCATAGTTGTTTTACTCTTTCTATTATGCAATTTCTTTTATGCTATGTATGAATGATTTCTTTTTGAATGTTTGAAATTTGAGAGGAAAGGGAAAGGAATGAGTTTCAATTGTTTCTCTATCTGAGCAAGAGTTCCTGCAAGGAGTGATGTTGAATTGTCCGCAAGGAGTGCGTCGACAAGGTGTTCGGAGGTTTGTCTCTGAAAGCTCAGGAGAGATAGCTTTTGACCTCATTTCCACAGAAGTGCAGTTGGGCACAGGAGCCATGCAAGGAGTGCACAGGCTGAGTGAAGTCTCAGGTTTGTGGACCTGAGTGAAGTATTGAGGGACTGTTGTTGTAGGTGTGCGCAGAGTCGAAGAAGTTCAACACTTGAAAGTCTTTGAAATCTTTCCGCAAGGAGTGCGCACAAGAGTTTTATGAAAGATGCAGAGTCGTGGAAAGTTCAAAAGGATTTGAACCTTCGTAGGAGTCGAAGGAAGGCATAGTGACGTCAGACCGTAGGAGGATGAGCTCTCAGAGGAAGAGATGGATGGTCAGAATTCTTCGTTGAGAATTCGCGAAGTCGCGTGAGCCGACAGATCTCACGAAAGAGAAGGGGAGTTACCACGGTATTCCTAAAGGTTATAAGCTCAGGAGGAGTAGGACCGTAGATCCAAGCCACGAGGTTCGTTGGATTTACACGTGGGTTCTATATCAAGTTTTGTTTTCGCAGGTGAAAGTCTCATAGACTTTGCAATGGGAATCGTGATATCCTGAACCGCAAAGTCCCGAAGGCTAAAGGGATTGTGTGGGCCACAGAGGAGTCAGCAAAGAGAGGACAGGTGGTGCACCATTGACATGGAGTCAAACTCCGTTGACCATTTTGGAGTTTCGCGAAGTGAAGTTCCGAACTCATTGCATTAGGATTCGCGATATTGCGAAGTCCGGAATCCCGACAAAAGTGAAGTGGTTTTGAAAAGTCAAAGCTCGTGAGTGTATCAAAGTTTCGGCAAATTGGGATTCGGGAGTCAACGAGAAAAAGTTGCTTGACATCGCGACCGCCGAAATCATGATAAGGAAAAATTTGAAAGAGAAAGAGGAAGGGTCAACGTTGACTGTTTTCAGGTTTCGGGGATTTGAGAGGCAGGCTCTCGACCTATGGATTCGCGAAAGTGCGAAATTCGATCTCCTAAGTGAAAAGAGGGGATCCTATGAGAATTTGTTGTGGGTGCAGATTTTTCTAAAAGGAAAAGAGAAGAGTGTGTTAGAGTTCTTCGAGCCAGCGAAGGAAAGATCTTGTGTTGATGTGGACCTTCCGACTTGCGGGTGTTGGAGGGGGCGTGCATCATCAGCTATGCTATTCATTTGATGCTGGTCTTTCCAGTTATTCATTTTGTCTTACGTCTCAATCTTGATGGATTGGCATTTCCATCCGCGCATCCCTTGTTATCGGATTCCAAAAGATTTATTTTTATCATAGCCGGATTTGTAGGTTGTGTTTTCCTAGGGGTGACATTGATCCCAAATATTTGGGATGCATTTCAGATTATAGGGGTTACAACAGCAGCATGTGTTGGTTTTATCTTTCAAGGTTCTATTGTTCTTCGAGATGCCCATGGTATATCGACGAGGAAAGATAAACATTTGGCACTGATAATGATTACACTAACAGTCATTTGCAGTTCGATAACTGTATCCAGTGGCATATTGAAGGCATCGATAGAAGATTAATGTACCAAAACTAGTCTATTCAAGGACTCATTTTGAACCAGAAATATTTATGTGCTTGTGCACGGAGAACCAAAGAAGACCATAAAATAATTTATGTTCAAATTCTAAAAGAACAGATGACAGCCATGGAGGCAAAGTATGCCCATTTTGAATATTTTGTTTTGGCCAAAGCAGAGCTTTCACCGGCACAGGAACCACAACTACAAATAGTTAGCCATTGAAAAGCAGAGCTTACACCGGCTAACTAGAAAATTTCAAGAAAAAATAGCCAGTGAAACCGCAGAGAAGGAATTTTTAGGATTTAGAGCTCAGAAAGAGTTATTTTTGGGTGTTTTGAAGTATAAAATGACATCAAAGAATAAATCACCAAATTTTGAGATTTTTGTTTCAATATTTTGAGGAGATAAATGAGGTGAATACTCATATGATCAGCTAACACCTTACTTACAACTGGTGAAAGTTTTCCAACCACTGAAGACATGTGTCTTTTCCTCCATGACACATCAGAGACATAGAAAATGATGAAGACTAGATGTCGAAGACAAACTTTGAAGTCAGTTCGATTCATAAGAACTAGACCTTTAGTTATCCTATTGTATTTAGTTTTGTTTCCTGTTTTCTATATTTAAAAATCCAGATCCAATTTTCCAGGATCTGAGACTTGTTGTAAAGGATATAAATGCCTATATTTTTCGCATACCAGGGTTCGATTCTGGATACAAAAATATACTATATTGTAAACAAGCTTTTTGATATGATAATACAAATCACAATTTTCTCTCTCTATTGATATCAGATTCTCATCTTTCCTTTTGTACTCTTATTCAATTTGTCTTAACTGTAGAATGATTGTCATCTCATCAATCAGTTCATAACTTGCTTAATAGTTTCTTATCATTGTTTATTAAACCCTACATTTTGTATCTGTTTATAAACACTGCTTTCTCACCCACTTTAAAGCTATCATTTGATTATTGATCCTTGAGAGCACTGGTTCATTTGATTCTCATTTTCACTGTAGGAATACCATACTATAATTGAGTTATCCCATTGATCCACACATACAAAACACAAAAAAAAGTTTACCTTAAGTTACTAAGAATATTTGATCCACTACCTCAAAGAGTTTCTTGGAGTGATAACAAATTAACGTTGTTGTTGGGGAAAGAAGACCGAAGTTGAATATAACTTCCCTGGGAGACGACACAGAGATTATCCATTGATGATAGACAAGGATCAGACATTAGAATCAATTGTAATAATCTATCTAGTGACTCCATGAAGGATGGATCTGTTGGTGAATCCACTGGTGTGAAATGAATAAGAGGTATGCTTTTTGCAATTTTTCCAGTATTTCTGGTTACCCTCATCCAGTACCTAGTAAAGATGAATGGGAAAGAAGTATTCCGAGATTTCGAGGAGAAGAGTGGGAAGTGCCAGCTGAACACTTGCTAGATTTTCATGATTTTATTCATCGACTTGGAATTGTACATCAGGACATTCAAATTAAGATTTTCAGGTATTCACTAGAGTGGATTGCCCTTGATTGGTACATATCTCTTCCAGATTCAAGCATTCACTCATTGGCAAGTTTTCATTATGCTTTCCATTTGTTTTGTAAAGATGAATTTCTAGTTGAAAGTCTCTTTGAAGATTGTTGTGATGAATTCAAGAAGCAAGTTTAGTAGGAAGTAGTCTTTTCTTCTGTTTGTCAAGGTGAAAATTATATTATTAAGGAAGATCTTCATGATATAAATAATAATTTCATAGTTGTAGATGCATCAAACCCTATATCTGTTGCACCTATTGCTTTTGATTTGCATGAAGAAACAGTTAGAGAAGAAGATTTTTATGAATGTTTTCAAGAGGTTTCTACGATATGTTTTCACCTATGATTGGAAAGAAGGATCCAAAGATTGATTGTCTTCCTTTGCAAGATACAGAGGTTTTCTGTTCACCTATTTTTGATAAGTATGCAGATGGAAAAGAGGATATTTCTACATCAAATTATGTTGACTTGAGAAGCAGTCAGCCAATATATGACATTTATGAATCTGATTTCGATGAGCCTTTTCCTTTGCCCACTAAGGAACAACTTCATGTTGTAATCAACCATTCCATGTTTGCAGAAGACATTGAATATGATGATTTTAATCTAGTTGAAGATTTCTAGTCTTCTCTTCTGTGTATAACACCTCATGAGAAGGAAATTGAAATCACCTACGAAGAATATATCGAAAAAGAATGGACTAGCAGTCCAATCAGCTCACAACTATTTTCAGATTTGCAGGAACCAGTTTATGGCAGCTATATATCAGAGGTTGAAGAAAGGATTGAGAAGAAGGCAGAGTTAACCTCTTTCTATGATATGGTAGTCGTTTATATGGAGTTATGTTTTTCAGAAGTCTTCAGTTGTGCAATCTTTGGAACCAAGGAAAATGATGATTGTAAGTATTCTCTGCAAGTTGAAATTTTGTTGCACGAAATGAAGTGTTCTCTGAAATTTATATGCATGCAAAGGATTCTTGTAATTATCCTGATGTTATCATGGCTTCATTGGAAGCATGATGTCACATGATGAGCCAATTTTTATGGTTAGGAGTAGGAGTTAGTAGAAGAATAATCTCTTCATACGAGCAAGTAGATTGTTTTCAATTTCTTGAATAAGCAGAGTAGACTACAGGAAGGTCATAGGTTTGAAGATATCAATTATAAGGCTAGATGACTCCATGCCCAATGGAAAAGGCCAGATGACTCCATGCCCAATGGAAAAGGCCATATGACTCCATGCCCAATGGTGAAGGCCATATGACTCCATTCCCAATGCTAAAGGCTACTAGAACTACTAGGTTCTTGGAAACCTTGCAGGGAGATCTCCATCCTAGTTGGAGCCATATGTTAGTGACAAAAAATACACTGGTATATTTTATGAATGTCCTCATTACTCGCTACTTGATCTATCATTCCCCTAGGATTTTGGCCAGTGTCATACTCTCATTTCTTCCATTGATCTCTTGTTGATCACTTTGTCTAGGTTATTTAATGACCTACATTCCAAAAAATACAATAATTGTTACCCAGACTCAACCCTAGCTCTTATGGATCTCATTTTTTCAAAACAAAATATACATCTTTGTTGTAAATTTCATCAAAATGTGGTGTGTGCACACATGATCTAATATTTAGCTATCCTAGCTATATTAAATATCATTTTTGTGCCAAATTACAGGTAGAGAGTCTCTAAAGACACGGATGTAAACTATCATATACCAAACAACTCCTTTTGTCTCTAAGCCTAAGTTTTGTTTTAAACTAAACTAAAACTCTCAGGTTAGACGGTTTTTAGCCAAATCTTTAGGGACTCATGGGCCAAGCCACATGTGCACATATGCTAAAATCCTTATTCCACTTGTCATACACCCCATTCGTTTAACACATCAAACCATTACAAGCGTCAAGTCGATCTCTCAAATACCTATCATCATCACAGACCGTACACAGGTTAGCATTAAGCCAAAACACTTAAGCACTACAGTGTCCAAATGTCCAAAGTCGAGTTCATATGCCAAGTCGACAAATCAAGTATAAGATAGGTCACGATTTAAAATTATGTCCAAACATCTAAGCTACAAAGAAGATCCATTGACAGATGCCCAATGATTGCAAGTCCAGAGATTTTCCAGGTGTCGAGTAGTTGCTCAGTATCTGCAAAGTTAGAAGTTGTCATGGATTACCGCCAAACATCTTGACGAATCCCACAAACTCCAGTGTTGTCAAGAGTTTAATTGTTGGATTGGGTTTAGGATTTGTCGAAAGGAGAGTTTTCTAGATGCTCTTTTTACTACTCTATGCTAACATAACACACTGGGTTGTTCCAAAGGATCTTGATATTTCTCCAGATTCAGTACTTTGATCAGTTAATAAACTGCCAAGTGCCAGAGTTTACAGGTGTTGTAGATCGTTCCTTTGTTAACTCATATGGCACGCAAAGCTAGATCTGGAGAAAAGATCGAATGCCAGATTGTTGAACTATTTGAATGAGTGACAGAATAAGGATTTTCAAGCTCACTATCAGCAGATTGATGACTTCCTCTTACCAAAATTCATCATAGATCCTGGTTCAAAATTAGTTCTTGGTGATATCTCCATGCAAATATTACTTCCTAATGTTGTTGATCAGGCTTCATTTTGGAAGATTTTTATAGTTGTCCCAATTATTGTCACTGCTTACATTTTTCATTCCAATGTTCATCCCATACACAATGAACTTTCCAAATCTTCAGAGATGCGAACAGTTCTTCAGACTTCACTTTCATTTTGTTCAACCATATACATAATGACAAGCTTTTTTAGGCTATCTACTATTTGAAGATAAGACTATGATTAATGTTCTATCCAATTTCGACACAGATTTGGGAGTTCCTTACAGTGCTATGTTGAATGATATTGTTCGTGTTAGATATGGTATTCATTTGATGTTGGTCTTTCCAGTTATTCATTTTTCCTTACGTCTCAATCTTGATCGATTGGAATTTCCATCCACACATCCCCTATTATCGGATTCCAAAAGATTTATTTTTATCACAGCCAGATTGGTAGGTTGTGTTTTCTTGGGGGCGTCATTGATCCAAAATATATGGGATGCATTTCAGATTATAAGGGCTATAGTAGCAGTCTGTGTTGGTTTTATCTTTCCAGGTTCTATTGTTTTTAGAGATGCCCATGGTATATCGACGAGGAAAGATAAACATCTGGCACTGATAATGATTACATTGGCAGTCATTTATAGATCGATAACTATATCCAATGGCATATTGAAGGCATCAACATAAGATTAATGTACCAGAACCAGTCTATTCAAGGACTCATTTTGAACCAGAAATATTTATGTGCTTATGCACAGAGAACCAAACAAGACCATCAAATAATTTCGGTTCAAATTCTAAAAGAATAGATGGTAGCCATGGAGGCAGAGTATTCCCATTTTGAAGATTTTTCTTTGGCCAAAGAAAATCTTTCATCGGCACAGGAAGCTCATCTACAAACAGTTAGTCATTGAAAAGCAGAGGTTACACTCGCTAACTAGAAAATTTCAAGACAAAATAGCCGGTGAAACTGCAGAGAAGGAATTTTTAGGATTTACAGCTCAGACAGAGCTATTTTTTGGTGATTTGAAGTATAAAGTGACATCAAAGAATAAATCATCAAATTTTGATATTTTTGTTTCAAGATTTTTAGGATATAAATGAGGTTAATACTCATATGATCAGCTAACACCTTACTTAGAGATGGTGAAAGTTTTCCAACCACTGAAGACATGTGTCTTTTCCTCCATGACACATAAGAGACATAGAAAATGATGAAGACCAGATGTCGAAGAAAAACTTTGAAGATAGTTTGATTAATAGGAACTAGATATTTAGTTATCCTATTGTATTTAGTTTTGTTTTCTGTTTTCTATATTTAGAAATCCAGATCTAGTTTTCTAGGATTTGAGACTTGTTGTAAAGGCTATAAATGCCTATGTTTTTCACATACCAGGGTTCAATTCTGGATACAGAAATATACTGCATTGTAAAGAGGATTTTTGATATGATAATACAAATCACAGTTTTCTCTCTCTATTGATATCAGATTCTCATATTTCCTTATGTACTCTTATTCAGGTTGTTTTAACCATAGAATGATTGTCATCTCCTTAGTCAGTTCATAACTTGCTTAATAGTTTCTTATCATTTTTTATTAAACCCTACATTTTTTATCTGGTTTATAAACACTGATTTCTCACCCACTTTAAAGATATCATCTGATTATTGATCCTTGAGAGCATTGGTTCATTTGATTCTCATTTTGATTGTCTGAATACCATAATGTAAATGAGTTATCCCATTGATCCACAGATACAAAATACAAAAAGAAGTTTACCTTAAGTTACCAAGAATCTTTGATCCACAACCTCAAAGATTTTCTTGGAGTGATAACAGTTGGGTTTACTTCTTAAAACTAAAGAGTGAAGTTTTTGACAAGTTTTTGGCCTACAAGGCCCTTGTAGAAAAGAAA
>SNQJ01S0017475.1:218298-230695 GCA_010110895.2 Picea sitchensis
CAGCCATGTTTATACCCCATGAAGTATTTACACCCCAGAAGTATGTACACTCTTCCACGCGGGGGAGTGCAGAGGGGGGTACCCCCTCTGCGGGGTCTGGGGGGGATATCCCCCTGGTTGGGGGGTCTAGGAGCAAGTGGGCCCCTAGCGGGAGTTCAGGGGCAGTGTCCCCCGATGGGGGTTCGGGGGAAAAGCGCCGAAGAAAAAATTTCCTTGTAAAAGTATATTGTAATTTCATTGTAAATCTGGACCATTCATCATAAGGTCGTAGATCTAACGATAGAGATTATGTTAGAGTTTTTTTCCCTAGAAGGCAACCCTCTTTTATGAGGGAAATGTATTGTAGCTATGGATGATGGTGAATATTGTATTCTAAGAGAGGAGACTGTGAGAGAAAGAAGAGGAAGTTACAATGGGTTTTGTTGTAGGTTGTATCCCTTCATTTGTTGGATAATAATAAAGGAAGGACCTGGCAATTTCTCTGGTGGAAGTAGCCCACACTGGGTGAACCACGTAAATATGTGTCTCTCGTGTATTGTGTGTCTTCTGTGTTTTGTTTCTACATTTGTTTTATTTTATTGCTCCGCGGTCCTATTTTTCTAACAGGTGATCCTTCAAATCAACATCAGACACGTTCACAGTTCCAGTGAGCCTCTTCTATTTTTTCTCAAGTTTCAGAAACTCATGATCCAGAGACATTTGCAGAAGCTTCAGGTCATCCAGATTGGGATACATCAATGATTGAAGAGTATTTTTCTTTAATGGAAAACGATACTTGGGATCTTGTACCTCTTCCAAAAGGAAGAAATTTTTTTAGATGCAAATGGTTCTACAGAACTAAGTATTCATTAGATGGAAGTGTTCAAAGACACAAGGCTCAGTTAGTTGCCAAAGGATTTTCCCAAGTTGAAGGAATTGACTATAATGAAACCTTTTCCCCTGTAGCAAAAATGAATTCCATCCGCCTTGTTCTTGCCCTTGCTGCCTCACATAAAAGGGAGGTCCATCAGATGGATGTTAAATCTGCCTTCTTGCACATAGATTTGCAAGAAGAAATCTACATGGAACAACCTCTTGGCTATGTCCAGAATGACTCTAGCCTTGTTTCTCACCTCAAGAAATCTCTTTATGGTCTCAATAAATCTCCCTGAGCTTGGTATGCCAAAATGGATAGCTTTCTTATTACCACTGGATTCTCTAGATTCCATTCTGATCCTAATGTCTATACCAAGAAAGTAGGAAACCTTCTCATAATCTTTGTCCTTTATGTTGATGACCTTATCCTTACTGGTAGTGACTCAAAACTTTTAAACCATGTGAAAACTAGCCTTAAGAAGAAATTTGAAATGACATACTTAGGATTTTCCCACTATTTCCTTGGCCTCCAAGTTTTGAAAACCAATAAAAGAATTTTTCTTTCCCAGTCTAAGTATGATTTTGACCTTCTTCGTCGCTTTCACATGGATGATTGTAAACCAACCCCTTCTCCCTTCCAATCTAGAGTCAATATTTCTGCCACTTGTACTTCTCCTTAAGTTGATGCCACCCTGTACCATTAATTAGTTAGTAGCCTCTTATACTTGACTCGTACCCATCCTGATCTTTCCTTTATTGTTGGTCTTGTTGCCCGATATATGCAAACACCTCATGAAATCCATTGGAAAGAAGCTAAAAGGATACTTCTCTATGTTCATGGAATAGTTCAGTTCAAGATACATTACAGTTCAGGGGGGACTCCTTTATTGGTTGGTTTCACTGATTCAGATTGGGTCGACGACCCTGATGATCGAAAGTCTACTGCAGGTTATGTTTTCAGCCTTGGTTCAAGACCTGTCACTTGGGCCTGTAAGAAACAATAGGCTATTGCACTTTCTTCAGTAGAAGCAGAGTACCGAGCAACGGTAAATGAAAGTCAGGAAGCCCTGTGGCTTTGACAAATCCTTTCAAAGTTTGAATTCCAGCACCAGCATCTGACCAGCCTTTGGTGTGACAATCAGAGTGCCATCAAGCTCACCAAAGATCCAGTTCAACATCAACGTAGAAAACACATCGAGCTACACATGCACTTCATCAGAAAGCTCATTCATGATCAAGTTCTTGAAGTGATCTTTTTCCCTACAGAAGATCAAGTTGGAGACATTTTCACAAAGTTTCTTACAGAAGATAAATTTTCCAAAATTCGATCTATGTTAGGAGTTTAGGAATTTGTCATTAAGGGGGGTTAGGCTCTAATTCAGCCTTCCTTCTCCTATTGTGTCACTATTGTAAATCCTTCAATACTATCCCAAGTTGTTCTTAAGGGGGGATGTTAGGATATTTAGACACTTAGGAGTTAGTAAGATCTACTTGGTCTATTGTGTCATTAGGTAAAAGTGAGTTTTCTAGTGTGTTTTTTTAGTATGCATTTGTAGTTAGGAAATCCGATGGTCACGATATGTTCCCGACATAGAGTGATCTGACAGTTCATACTCTCCTCGATCTTAATGGCCATTGATCTGTGTCTTAACACCAGATTGGTCCATGATCTCTATTTAAAGAGCATGGAGATTCATTTGCCGATGATCGATTGTGAGAAACTCTCTTGTAAAATCTCTTTGTAATCTTTTTCTTTGCATTAATAAGCTACTCCAAGTGGCCACATTGGCTGGGGCCGTGGATGTTTCCCCATAGGGGTTTTACCATGTGAAAAAATTAGTGTGTTGATCTTTGATATGGTTATGTGAGTGGTTACTGAAGGTGTTTGTCCTCTGTTGGAATACCTGTGTTATCAAACAATAATGATGTAGCTTCAGTTGAAGTTTCATGAATTTGATTGGATTTTTTAAGTAGTTATTTTGAGCCATAAGTTTGAGCTACCTTCTAGATATCACTTTCAACATTTTGGACCCCTTCTTGCTCATTTGGGATTTTGTTGTTGACATTATTAAACCCTCAAATTTTGGAGATGATACACACTCACCTAGTAATTATTTTTCCTAAGTTTACTAATCTAATGTTGAGGCAGATGAGAATATTCTCTCCCATGAATATTCCCTAAAAGGTAGGGAGTCTCCTAAAAAATAGGGGCACATTCCCTCTTCAGTTTTCACTCAATTGGACTAGTGGAGGGTAAATCATGGATGGAAATTTTGGTTTTATCATCAACAGTTGCACGTTCACCTCGGTTTTCTCACCAAGATGGAACATATCACATTTGTGAAGCTAGAAGGGAATTTATCATGTGCATGCATTAGTTTCTCCCACATACACACATGTGGCTCAGTTAATTATTGATTGCATGGACTAGTTAACTTAGACTAGGTGGAATATTACTCGTGTTTCGTAGCATACCCAACCTCCTAGATGGGTACCACATTTTGATACCAATCTGTGTTGTCCTCGTTACCAAATGGATCTGATACCATAATGTAATATCCCCATTACCAAGTTTCTCTAATACCAGACTTGTAATGTTACCCAAATTACTACTGAGAAACACTACTCCAAAATCTAGTGCACAAATTCTAGTATATAACATTAGTTTGTATAGAATTACTTGAAGTAACACACTCAACCCCAAGCTTGGGTCATGCCACAAAAATTCCCTCTTTTGATACAACTTATAACATCGGAAGTAACACAATACAAATGCACACACAATCCTACTAAGCTCACAACTTTATTGTTTGTGTAATCCATTCTGAACCCCTAATCACTACTACGCATGCAACCATTATGACATCACACGCCAATTCTAATTTTCCTTGTGCCCATAGAATTCTTCCCTGTTCGCACAAGCGAATCTAGCCTCTTATGCATGCAATTGATTTCCTTGCGTGCATGCCCATTCTAACTTCTCCTTCGAGAATCATAACCATGATCATAAGGTTAAATTAACAAGAAAAAATAACAAAAATTATCATACTCATGCACGACTACAAATACTAAATATAATCACCACACTTACATGTGGAAGCACCATTATACAAAATAATAACAATTGCTTATATGCAACAACATACAAGAATTAAACCCATATTAAACATAGATAATTAAGGACATAGTAAATGAGACAAGCACATAAATATACTTATGTTTTATGAAAAGTCACCAACTACGCACAAAATTCAAATGCTCCTCCCAACCATACCCTTTGTTTCTAATACACTTTTAGGAATAGGTCACCCCTGAGTTGGGACTTAACTCCACCAGGGAAAAAGGGTTCCTAATTCGAAGCTAAGGTATGATAATCAATAGATTTGTTTAGTCTAAAGCGCCACTACTGCAAATATCCTACAGCATCTCATTCCCCACATGCCTCTTACAACAAAGGAAGTGTGCCCCTTCTCTGCTCAACCATTTGTTGGTTTCCCCACTTCCCTTCCAGGGTTCCAATGATAGGCTAGACGAGAAGTCTTAGAATCCTGCAACTAATGCCCAATGCACCAGGGAAAAATTCCCATTAGAACTCAAACCTGGAGAAAATGCTCATGGGTCTGACAACCTTTTTCTTTGCCAACAAATATCTCACCTTGAGAGAATGCTCGCAGTCCTAAAAACCCACCTCTTTGACATTAAATATCTGGCTATAATACAAAAAACCCATTTACAATATTTTCTTTATAGATAAGGTAATAGTCGTCCTCCCTCAGATAGACTGACCACTTATTCACATGAGAAATGAATGAATTTCCCCAAGAATGAGTTCTCCCTCCTTTCGAAATACACTAAATCCAACAACATATATTGCATTCCTTAAACTTGACACTTCTCACCTTTAGAAGTAGATTAGCCACTTGGTGACTCATTCCCATTCCTCGGGAACATAGAATAAATAATTATCCATAAATCACACTTTTCAAAAATATTAAGAAAATATTCCCTAAGACTTAAGTACCCCCCCTTTTCACTTTTTTGTGGATTTAATCCCCCATCTCCTTTGGTCTGATATACCTATGGGCAATGATGTGATATTATTAATAACTTGAGTGTGATTACATTTTACAAGGATATGCACATTGGACTATTTATGTCCTGAGTCACCAACCTCATAACCACACTGGCTCTCTGGACTCACACACACACACACACACACACACACACACACATATATAAAACTCGGTTCGATGCACACTTCCAGGTAATCCCCACACACTTACTCAAGTGTGCACAACACTATGAAATGTGTGAACCTTCATTTGATGTGAAACCATTCACACTTACCTAGGTGTGTGAAACATCATGAAATGTGTCCACCCTTTCTTTGATAACATTTGTCACACACTACTCAGGTGAGTGCAAAACCAGTACTTGGTGCTAACGAATCACCAGCCTATATGTACATTTACATTTACAATTGGTACCAATGTCTCACCATACTATATGTACAATTACAAAGGGTTTTGGATTAGGGACATTACATTCCCCTCCCCCTTATTTATGCATTGTCCTCACTACATTATATACACTTGTACATACAAAATTTCAAAAATCTTCAAAAAGATGTGGATACTCTACCTGTATAGCATGCTCATGCTCCCAAGTTGCATCCTTAGGATTTTACCAGGTCCATTGGACCTTTACTAGATCCATGGATTGATGCTAGAGTTGTCTTATTTTTTTATTCAATATGCAAACCAATCGCACTCAAAAATCACCTTCAGGCTCCACCTGATCACATTCCAATCAATAATATGATTAGCATGAGGTACATACTTTCTAATAAATTATACATGGAAAATATTATGAATACACAATGATGCTTGAAATCAAATCATATATGTGACATGACCAATCCTCTTTAGTATTTCAAATGGCCCACAATAGCATGCTCCCAACTTAGAACAATTTCCCAACTTCAGAGAACTTCATCGATTTTACTTTCAAGAACACATGGTCACCCAATTTAAAATCTCTGTGGGTTCTTCCTTTATCTGTACATATTTATTTCCTATCTTAGGAAACCTTTAAATTCTTCCTTATCTTTACCATCTCCTCCTCCATTTCCTGAAGAATATCTGGCCCAACCACTGTGAGTTTTGTTGGGTTGTCCCAACTGACTGGTGTGTTGCACTTTTTACCATAAATTTCCTCAAATGGGATCATCTTTAAAGATGATTGATACCCATTATTGTAAGAAAACTCTACCAAGTGAAGGTATTCTTCCCATTTTGATGGTTTATCCATCACATACATCCTAAGTATATCTTCATTCGCCTGATTTACCATCGCTATTTTTCCATTAGAATCTAGGTGATAGGCTATGATAAAGTTTGTATTTGTCCCAAATCCTTTGAATAACCCTTTCTAAAACTTCGATATGAACTTGGAATATTTGTGAGACAAAATTGTCTTAGGTACAACATGCAACTTAGAAATTACTCGCATGTATATTTCAACAATGTTGGTTGCCTTGTGCACTGGATTCACTAGAATTAACTGGGAATCTTTAGTAAGCTTTTTCACCACTACCATAATAGAATCATGTTTCTTAGAAATCCAAGGTATCTTAGTAATGAAATTCATGGTCACAACTACCCACTTCCATTAAGGAATGGGAAAAGGATGCACAACAAATCAATTGGATGTCTATGCTCAACATTGACCTTTTCGAATCCAAGGCATCTCGCAATAAAATCAACAACCTCATTTTTCATGTCTGGCCAATAGTAGTGCTCTTTGACCACTGTAATTATCTTTTGATAGCCTATATTTCCTTCATAAGAAAATTTAGTCATCCCTGAAAATAACATAATTTTCAACTCCTAAACATTTGGCACATATATTTTGTGCCTATACATGAGGATTCCATCCTCTTTTAGCTCATAATCTTCAAATTTGTGTTGTGACATACCCTGCTGTAAATTCACCTTTATGTCCACATAGTGTTGATCAGATTTGGAAACCTCTAAAATTATGTCACACAAATATTATTTTTACATGATAATGGTTATAGCATGCATTTCATGCACCCTCATGCTGAGTGAGTTAGCCACCTTGGTATCTTTTCCTCTGATATTCTTTATGTCAAAGTCATACTCACTGAGGAGTTCTAACCACCTACTTTGAATGACATTTAAACTTGGTTGTCCAAACAAATACTTCAGACCACTATGGTCTTTTCTCAGCTCAAATCTTTTACCCATGAAATATTGTTGCCACATCTTCAAGGCATGCAATATGTCTTCCATTTCTAATTCATGAGTAGCATAGAGCCTTTCATGTTATTTTAACTTTCTTGATTCTTATAATATCACATGCCCATTCCGATGAAGGAATCCACTCAGCCATTTTTTTCATGCATTTGTGCACACAATGAAGTTTGCATGTGAATTAACAATTCTCAAAATTGGTACACTTTTCAACAATCTCTTCAGGTGCTGAAAATGCCTTGCACAATTCAGGGTTGATTTAAATCACACACCTTTCTTTGAAAGGATGTAATTGGATGCACAATCTTTGAGAATCCTTCAATATACCTTTTCTATTAACCTACAATTCCCATAAAGGACCTCACCTTTGCAAAATTTATTGGTGTTGGTCATTCCTCAATGGATTTTATCTTTTTCAGATCCACAACTATTCCTTTCTTGGAAATGATATTACCCAAATAATGAATCTTTCATTGGTAAAATGAGAATTTTATTAACTTGGCATACAACATATACTCCATTAATACTTGTAGCACCATCCTCGAGTGTTTCTCATGCTCTTATTCATACTTTGAGTAAATAAATATGCCATTCAAAAATACAATGGAAAACTTATCTAAGTAATTTCTAAAAACTCCATTCATCAAACACATGAATACAACTAGAGCATTTGACAACCCGAATGGCACCACTGTGAACTCATAATGTATGTACCACGTTATAAATGAAGTCTTTTTTATGTCTTTTTCCTTAATTCTCACTTGGTGATATCCGTATCCAAGATCAATCTTTGAAAATATATGCACTCCCCCAGCTGATTAAAGAGGTCATACAAAGTTGATTATTTACTGTTACTTTGTTCAACTTCCTGAAGTCAATACAAAGCCTCAACATACCATCCTTCTTCTTCACAAACAATATTGGGGCACCCCAAGGTGACAAACTTGGGTTTATATACCCCTTCTTCAGAATCTCTTCAAGTTGCATCCATAATTCCTTCAACTCTAGCATACTCATCCTATAAGGAGTCTTGGATATGGGTGATTCTCCCAACATCAGTTTCATAGAGAAATAAACATCTATTTTCGGTGGCAACCCCTGTATATCTTTAAAGACATCCTCAAATTCTTTCATTACTCAATTTTCTTCAACATTTGGCAATTTATCCTTAGGTGCCTCCTCTCTGTGTGTTATAAATAATTGAGATCCTTTCCTGTAGATTTATTCAATTTCTAGGATGAAACTTTTTTGATAGTTACATCTCTTGGAATTCCTTGAAGTATTCTTAAGTTTCCTTCCTCATCCAAGAAAGTAAATTCCTTATTGTAACAGTCTAGAACAACATGATGCTCATCCAACCAATCCATATCAATGAGGAAATCATACGAGCCCAAAGTTATGATATTCAAATTAGCTTTTTCACGTAGTCCATTCATTTCCATTGGACATGCATTGACCATCTCATTAATTTTCCTTTCCCCCCCTATATTTAACAACACCAACCAAGGTTTTCCAAGCTTGATTCTTGGAAATTGCAATATTTCCACTATCTTAGGATCTAGATAACTATGACTAGGTCCCGAATGAATTAAAATATCAATGGGTTGGTCATTAATCTTACCTTCCACTTCAATCATGTGTGACTAAAAATCATCTTTCTTGTTATCCAAAGCTGTGTAAATCTCAGGTAAATTTATTCCCATGTTTGCAACTATCTCAACTTGTTGTACACTATTCATAGTCCTTTCGTTTTCACCTCTTTGAGGAAAATATCTACACATATGATCTCATCCACAACCCCAACACTGATAAGTTTGTTTCCTTGTTTTTTTCCCCACTATCTCCATCATTCTGGGCTCCTTAAGAGTTGGTTTTCCTTGCGCAGTATTTCTAAAAAATGGTGGCTTAGTCCCCTTCTTCCTTTGTTCTACCTTGATTTTCATCTTTTCTTCCCAATCCTTTTGGAAAATCAATCTTACCCTTTGTTAATCCTAAAGACATTTAATGTGCCTTATAGTTTCGTCCAATGTCTCTGGGTCATCAAATTGTATTTTGTCAGTGATAAACGATGGCATCCAACTCAGGTACCTATGAATTTTAACATGCTCATCCTTGATAAATGAAACATATTTTAGAAGATTTAAGGATCTTCTTTCATACTCATCTATTTCCATACTCCCAAGCTTGATTTCAAAGAACTCTTTCATTTTCTTGTCATATTATCTCTTGGTAAGTATTTCTTTTAAAAATACCTCTTAAACTCCATCAAAGTAACCTTCTTTTCTTCAATGTGTTGCACTTGCAAAAACTGATCCCACCACATTGATGCTTTTCCCTTGAGCTAAAAAATGGAAATTATCTCTTCTTCCTTTGCAGAATAATTATGTAGCTAGAAATACTTCATCATACCTAGCAACCAGGTATCCACATATTCATCCTTCTTGTGCTCACCATCAAAGGTAGGATGCCTGATCTTAATCATTTCTCCCTATAACACATCCACTATGTTCCTTCTCTTATGATTTCAGACAGGAGATGGACTTGAGATACTACAATATTTCCTAACTGAATTATTTGGCAAGTGGGTGTGATGTCGATTGATACTTCTTGCTTCTCCTTTTTTCTCATCATGATACCTATGACTTATTGACTTTCTTGACTTTGTCTCCTTATCCATTTTATTTTCTATTCTATCCAGGGTTTTCATCAACTTGATATTGAATCCATATTGCTTCTCCTTGGATTTCATAAGATTTTCATTATCAACTTTATAGCTTTGGACATCCTTTTGCAGTACCTTTAGGGTTTCTACCAAGATTATGAACTTCTTCTTGGATTTTGTACCATCAGAAACTAAACCGACATACAATTTCCTGAATTCATCATCATGTCTATATGTTGTTTCTACATCTTCCATGCTTTTTGACTTTGTGCGCTAATTTTGTCCTGCTACAATCGTTTTTAATTATGAAAAATGTCGAGGCAATAAGATTTGTTAGATAAATTCATGAGAGAACTTCATGAAAACTTTGCACCATTTTGTTATAATCCTTTCTTTTGATTTCTTGGGTGATTTTAACATCCCAATTCCAAACTTTTTGGGTGAATAATTGAACTCCTTTGTCCAAAACTTTCCCATTGACTGCTCCCTTGCGAAATTTTGAGTCTTGTGCATTATATCATTGTCATTTGGAATTCATCTAGATACACTTTTACTCTTTCTTACTTCCTTCAAAACGTCCTAGGTGTACTGGTATTCAACATGTACCAATGTATAATGGAAATATTTAACATATACACCATGTATCAGTATTGCGCTTACATCAAAAATTGTTTTTCTGTGCAACCCCATTTTTTTTAGTGTGTATACCCACGCATCACTGTTTTCCACATTGTTCCAATGACATACCCCACAATGTCAAAAAATTAGTGCACAGACTATGAATTCTTATTTTAGGCACACCATGTCCATGCTATAATTCCAAATCCGGTCACTTATTAATCCATAATTTTTCCTTCAGTAGAAACTTAGCCCATGTAGGCTCAGGGTTGAAACCAAAGCTTTGATACCAATTTGTAGCATACCCATCCTCTTATTCAGGTACCGTGCTCTAATAAAACTATATAATGTCCCAATTGCCAAACTACTCTGATGCCACAATGTAATTTCCTCGTTACCAAACTACTATGATACCAAACTTGTAGTGTTACCCAACTTACTATTGAGCAACACTACTCCAAAATATAATGCACATAATCTACTCTATAACATTAGTTTGTGAAGAATTACTTGAAGTAATGCGCTTGAAACCAATCTTATTTCATGGCACATAAGTTCCCTCTTCTGACACAACTTAGAACAACGAAAGTAACACAATATAATTGTGTCTAGAAGCATACTAAGATCACAACTTTACTTTCCTTGCAATCCATTCTGAATCTGTGATCACTACTATGTAAGCAATCATTTTGGCGTCACACACTAATTCTATTTTCCTTGTGCACATAGACTTCTTTCCTGTTCACACAAGTGAATCCAACCTCTTATGAACACAAATAATTTCTCGATGTGCATGACCATTCTAATTTTGCCTCGGAGACTCGTGGCCATTATCATAAGCTTAACTTAACAGGAAAAACTAACAATAGTTTTCATACTCATGCACGACTACAACTATTGCATATCATCACCACATTTACATGTACAAGAAGAATTATACAAAATAAAATCATTTACTTATATGCAACAACATACAAGAATTAAACCCATAATTAAACATAGATAATTAAACACATAGTAAATGAGACAAGCACATAAATAGATTTATATTTTATGAAAATTCACCAACTGCATGTAAATCTCACGTGCTCCTCCCAGCCATAGACTATGTTGCTCATATAATTTCAACAACAGGTCACCCCCAAGTTGGGGCTTAACTCCACCAGAGAAAAAGGGTTCATAATGCCAATACAAGGTCTAATTATCAACAAACATTTTCAGTCCAAGGTGCCACTGCTGCAACTAGCCTACAATATCTCATTACCCACATCCCTGTTACACCCAAGGAAATGTTCCCCTTCTCTGCTCAACAGTCCCTCGACATCCCCACTTCCCTTCCAGGGTTCTAGCAACAGGCCAGACATGAGTTTTCAGAGCCCTGCAACTAATTCCCAACTCACCAGGGAACAATTCCCAGCCAAAATATCACCTAGAGAGAATGCTCATGGGACTGACAACTTGCCTCTTTGAAAGTAAATCTCTCACCTGAAGAGAATTCTCACGGGCCTAAAAACCCATCTCTTCGATGGAAAATCTCTGGTTATAATGCAAAAAAACCCTTTACAATATTTTCTCTGCAGATAAGGTACTTGTCTTCCTCCCTTAGATGGTTCGACCCCTTCTACATATGAGAAATGAATGAATTTCCCCAAGAATGAGTTGTTCCCCATTTCAAGATACACTAAAGACAACAATATATATTTCATGCCTTAAACTAGACACTTTTCACCTTCAGAACTAGATTTAGCCACTTGGTGACTCATTCTCATCCCTCAGGAACTTATGATAAATAATTATCCATAAATTTCACTTTTTTGAAATATTAATAAAATATTCCATAACAGTTAAGTTCCCCCTTTTCTCTTTTTGGTGGAGTTAGACCCCCATCTCTTTTCGTCTGATATGTCTATGCGCAACGATGTGATATTATTAATAACTTGAGTGTGATTAGATTTTGCAAGGATAGGTGCACTAGCCTATTTACATC
>SNQJ01S0017476.1:28326-80617 GCA_010110895.2 Picea sitchensis
TCCTTCAAAGTAAAATGTATGTAAAAACAAAAACTGACAGTTGCTAGGAAAATATATCCTTCACTCCAAGATGATTGCGTAGATAATGGAACTTCTACTTAGTGAAGGTCTTGGTGAAGATGTCTACAGTCTGTTCTGCTAAAGGATAGAACTGCAAGTCGATGATCCCCTCGTGTGCTAAGTCCAAAATGTAGTGAATGTGTATCTCGATGTGCTTTGTATGTTGCCTCTAAGATAGATCTTTGCAGAACTTCAGAGTTCCCTGGTTGTCACACTAGATGATGATCGACCGATGAAACTGGATGTCCAACTCAGTGAGAAAATGTTGTAGCCACATAGACCGAATGGTTATGTTAACAAACCCTTTGTACTCTGCCTCGTCTGAAGATAGAGAAATATCAAACTGCTTCTTTCTCGACCAACAGATGGTCCCATAACACAGATTGAGTGAGTAACCGGATGTGGACTTGCTGTTATCACCAAAAAATCATCCGCAACATTAAAAACAATGGTTGAAGAAAGACATCAATGCCATAAAAAATTAGTACACCTACAACACCAAAATCCATCAAAAAGTCACAAAACTATATACTTGGTTCAAAAAATTAAAGTGCACAAATTCACTAAAGAAAACGTGTGCATTGTATGCAGAATGCGCAGACTAACATAGCCCTAAGCTCGCATTGTGCACAGAATGCGCAAGATGCATGATTGTATACGAGCAAAGTCGTGTACTTCTCATGAACGACGCATTTATGAATCTTGCTGGCCCCTCAACCACTTCCAGTCCGACCCCCAACACAATTTGACACTTAGATCTGAGCGAAATCTATCTTGGAGGTTGGTCAAGGAATAGGAAGTGCCCTAAAAGGCCCCTTGTTCACACTATGAACCATTTGTATCTTGTCATGAATGGACACTATAAATATGTGCCATGGGTATGATAGAAAAATAAGAACTTCAAGGTATTGCTATGCTGCAATAATTCATCTTAGAGAATCCTCTTTTCTCTTTGAATCATTCAAGCACTATAGCAAGGGCCATTCCACTCACCTCTTGAGAGGATTGGCATTATATTTCTTCACCATTGTCACTTTCCATTGAATGAAGAGAAGAGCTCTCTATTAGGGAACTCAAGAGCCCTCCCAAGGAGGAAGAGGGGATTCATAAGTCCCTATCTTTCTCTACGGTGTTAGACTATCAATATATTGATCCATTGGTAGCTATATGATTGTCATTTTTTGTTTTTCATGGTTCTAGTTCTTGCAAGCTTCTCTAACATTTATTTCTTTTTGTTTTTCTTTTTATATCCTTGTTTCATGTGTATTTGGTTATCTAATCAACTCACAAACCTCTGTCTTGTTTTGCTGACTTAACTAAGCAAGTAAGTGTTGTGTTTTTTCTCACCCATGTGACAAAACCAACGCAACAGATTGGCAACCATACTGGGGATTGAAAATCAAATTCCTCCCTATTTAAGTCTTGAGAGCACTTCTTTCTAATTGTTTGGACATGTAGGTACCAAAATCGGCCTAATCCAGTCTTCCAAAGTCTGAATTCAGAGCCAAGGCAAGAGAATTTCATTTTGAAATTTCTTTCCCGACGCGTGACAGGCAATGCACGACTTTTGAGGCACACAGACGTGCATTATGTGCACTGTACGCTCTGTGCACGTGACAGGCTTCATAATGTCGCGCATTGTGCACACTTTGTGTGCTTAGTGCGACTGTCAGAACTACAACCCATGCATAAGTTCATTTTTTGCAAATTGTAAGGGTTTTTATGAGTGGTTTGAGGGCCCCTTGCCTTCAGATTTTAATTTCCTGCACTTTGTAAAGCAATCGCACTTCACTTAGAGTCCTTTCTTACCAGAAAAGTTAGCTAACATAAGCACATAGGGGTAAAAAGAATCACAATTCTTCTCTTTGCTTTGTTGCCACATGGATGGCTCATTTGGCATTTACAATTTTGAGTTGAAGTTATTGCTTTGTCAAACACAATCAACTAATTTGGGACTAGAAATAAATTTTAACCCTCAATTATGCTCTTCCCCCACACCCAAGTGTGATCTCGGGAATAAGAAAAAGTGGTTGAAAGGAAATTTCATCTCCATTAACAAATCATTAGGAGAGGACAAAACCCCCCTAGGGTACCTCTTAGTTTTGGAAATCATCTTAAAGCTTTGTAAGGGCCCATACATGTCTACATGTTTGCAATCTTAGGATAGTTTCTAAAAAGATTTCTTAGTCTAGACAACACTCTAGGAAAGTTTAAAAGATCAAGTAACATGCCCATACATGCCCACATGTCTACAAACCTAGGATAGTTTCAAAAGATTATTTAGTGTAGACAACATTATAGGGAGTTTAAAGGATCAAGTAAGGACCCATATGTCCACATTGCTAGTTCTCTAGGGCTTTAAATATTCCGCAAGGTTGTACCAAAGAAACACAGTAAGTTAGTTAAGAAGATTTGTAAGGACCATAGGAAGTCCGCATGCTACAATCTTACACTTAACTTATTAAAAATATTTTGCACACTTTTCACTTTCTTGCACACAAAGCCACTCCTCACACACATTATTTCTATTAAAATAGTGGAGTTCAAAGTAAGCTTTCTTTTTTAGTACCTGCAAAGTACTTCAAAAAGAATTCTAAAAGATCCGCCTACTTCTTGAGAAATTATCCACACCAATTTAATTCAAACGAGGTTGGTCCATGACCCTAATCTCTCATCCCACTCCATATAAAAAATTTCTAAGAACGCATTAAATTTTCCTCCACAGGAGGTGCCTAAAGAAATTTTTAGTCTAGATAGGACTCGGGGGTAGGCATCCAAATAACCCCCTGTTATCAGGTTCTCACATTTTGAAACAATAGAAGTTGAGAATAGGGATCCTTCAAATCCTCCAAGTCAAGTGCTCCTATACCATAAGGCAGGGAGATACCCGTGAAGGGTCAAAGGCCGAGGTATGGTTGTTTTGAGCATCCCTCCTTGAGTCACCCAACTCTTGTGAGGGTATCCAGCCTGTGACCCATTTTTTAGGCCGAAAATATAAATGCTACACTTTGACCGAGGTACTTAGTGGCCAAACTTAAGATATCTACCCAGGTGGTGGTTTTGGGCTGTAATCGCACCTTGGTTAGATTTTGTGTGGCTATTGGGAAATATCGCCAGCTCTTTTGGGATATGCACCCTCTACCCCTCATTATAACTGACTATTTCAACCTTCACTAGTTCCTCTTTCAGTGGCTTAAGACCCCACTATTGAGTGTTATTGGAAGGCCCGGTGCTAAATTGAGAGGAAGGACAATAGGTCTTTTAGGACACGATCATTATATTTTGTCTTTTTTCCCCACGCGGACAAAATCAACCTATCGACATGCTTGTTTATTTTATAGTCGATGTATGATGTTCATTTGATCACATGCAATTGTAAGTTATACTATTTTTTTAAGGTCAAAAATATAAAAAACGCTTTTTCATTTATTTCTCTCTTGTCACCATTTGCACACATTCAGTTTGCTATTCGGAACCATAGGGGAACCACAGAATCCCCATCATTCTAGACACTTGCAAAATCTCTCTCCTATTCTAGGAGGAGTCCCTAGTCTTGCCAACTCATCGACTCAACCATCTCACACCCCAATGAGTTCTACTATTTTTGGATCAGTGTTACTTTGTTCCACTTTGCTTGGGTCAAGTACCCAAGGCAATCCATCTATTGGTTCTCCTTCACAAGGGGGCGTGAGTCAAACTTCTTCTTAAGGAAGAAGTACAAAACCACCAAATTCCTCTCAAGGGACAAGTCCACTACCTACACACACAATGGCTGGAATTCATCCTCCACCAAACCCCCCTTTTCCATACTTGGCATCCCTCAACATTCATGATTTAACCAAAGTCACGAATGACCCCATTTTACATGATGCCACTTGGCCCAATATGCCTACCAAATTGCCTTCAGACATTCCAAAGTTTGAATGAAAACCAGGGGAAGACCCCACCAACCATATTATGACCTTCTACTTATGGTGCTCTTCAAACAACATCATGGATGATTCCATCCGCTTAAGGTTATTTCAAAGAACCATCGTTGGTTCATTAGGCAAATGGTATGTGGATGAAAAATCAGGGTCCCATATGACCTTTGAATCATTGGCCAAAGCCCTTTTGTCCTTTTTCCAATTACTAGTTCGTCATGACACTGGTTTAGAACTTCTCTCCGAGTTCAAACAAACCACTGCTATCCATATCACTGACCACATCCATGAATGGCAACGACGATGTAGTTTGCGTAAAGCAGAAACCACCAAAGAACAATGTCTCGATTGGTTTCTCAAATCACTCGTCCCTGTGATTTCCAAGGATGTAGCATCCACTTTTCCTCAATCATAAGAGGAAGCCATCAACAAGGCCCATTAATTCGACCTCCTATATGCCCAATCAAGTTACTTTTACACAGTATTTGCTGATGCATCCAGACCCCTACCATTTGGCTAGGACAAACCTGGGGTTTCTCACGTGGTAGATGGGTTGATTGGTCCTATGACACATCTCAACCCTTACATCCACCCATCCCCTACTTATGGTGCAAACCAATATTCACAACCATATGGAGGGACATCTTATTACCCTCCTCCCACTCACCAATAGTCATATATTGTGGCTCCCCCTTCGTCTTTGGGAGGACCCCCACCGGTACCCATGATACATCTGGTCTCTCAATCAAGTAAGAGTTCACCCCCAACCCCCACATATAACCCCAACAATAGTGGAAGTACTTCAACTTCCTATATTCCATATGGATCGTATCCACAAAACAATCCATATTTTCCATTTCCTGGTCCTCCCCAACGATTTGCTCCTCCACCGGGAAAACTACATATCGACATTAATTTTGTTTAGCCCTCTCCCATTCAACATGTTCATGCTTTTGAATAGTTAAATATGGAAAGTACGTCCCATCAACCGAATAATTCCAAGAAGAAAGGAAAAAATTGAAACAATAGCAATCTGACACCATGAGGAAATAACCCCCAACAAAATTGTCCCGTTGGGGGCAACCATAATCAAGGCAACCAAAACCCCCAAGGGGGAAACAATAACAATCAACCACAACAAGGTAAGAACAATAATCTCATAACTAACTTCCCTTTCTCTCTATGTATTGATTATGGACATTATACTCACCACTTCCCCCAAATTGTCGATTACAAACAGATGAAAGAATCGATGAACCCTCAACGCCCTTTGACACCACCTGCCCCTCAGCAGGCCCCACAACATTATTTTCAACCACCACCTCCATTCATCTTGAAAAACCATATTCCACACTAAGGTGTGATAAATACCCAGCAAGAGATAAACTCCACCCCACCACAAATGGGGCAATATCAAAACCCAGGTCCCAATCAGCCCGGAAATCCAGTCGATCGCAATATCCTCCATACCGGCGAAGAAGAGATTCTTCTGCAAACACGTGGCTGCCAATATGGAATCCCTCCTGAATCTACCCCAACCACCTTAGAAGCAAATCCAGATACAACCAGACAACCATTAATGATCCCACTCCCTAACACTGAACCCAATCCCCGTATACCCTGCATACCTTTACGACGGAATGTACATAACCCTCATGCTAGGGTCACCCATAATTACAGTTTGGTCAATGATTCAACACAATCCCCTGCATCCATCTCTATGTTGGAGGTCCTCCAAACCTGTCCATCATAGCACAAATACTTTCTTTCCTCCTTGGGGGCAGTCAACCAAGATGATACTCAACTCATCAGTTTTGATCTCGATAGCGGAGAACCACACCTCCCTACACTGGTAGCTTTTCAGATACCAGTTAATATATGGAGCATCACAATTCATCGATGCATCATCGATGAAGGTGCATCCACATGCATCATGTCCAAATTCGTATGGCATAAAATCATCTCACCTAAGCTAGTACCATATGCCATCACCATGAGAGCTTATGATGGTCGACTATCATCTCTTGAAGGGATCTTCCAAAATGTCCCCATAGAACTTGGGGGAAAAACCATCATGATTGACATTGTAGTTATTGACGAGCCACTTGATTAGAATATCTTGTTTGGTCATAGCTACATGTATGCTATGAAGGTTGTAGCCTCTTTTGTGTTTCATACGATGATGTTCCCCCATAACGGGAAAATCATCACAATTGACCAACTTACACATTACAAGCCTAATCATTCCACCAACATTGATAACATCCTCCCCCTTATCCGCACTATCTCAGATGCTTGTCCAATCATCGATATTGGCCTTGAAATATTCAAGTACCCCTCGTTGTAAGGAACTTATCATGGAGCACCACTTCTCCTAAACTCCTTTATTTCAGCACAAGTGTGTGTATTTTCCTCTAATGGAACAGATATCGGAGACAATAATCCTCTCACTGAGTCCCCTCCCCACATCAACGGTCCACCAGTTGGTGAACTACTACCTCAGGAATTCCCTAAAAACACCACTAAACCACTCGAGGGGGAAATACTAGTTTGGGAGACAGTCCCCCAATCCATTACCCAAATCCCATTTTTCTACGCCCCACTTGGAGTTCAAGCATTCCAGGTAGCTGCTACTCTCACCCTTCCCAACATGGTTCTCACCATCCTTGTATGGTATCTCCATCCACCTGCTATGGTTCCTCCACCATCTCTCCCTCCTCAGACAGAGGGATTACCGATGTAGATCCCATTACATACTCCTGCCACACCACCCTCACCCCCAAATGGAGGAAACACCACCACCACTGGGGGCAGACGAAGGAAGAATGATCCCATAGCTCCGCTCCCTCCCTAATATCAACCTCCTTGTGCACTATGAAAAAGAGAAGGACACCCCACTAATAGATGTCCTACTCTTCCCGAGTTACACAATCTTATCTAGCTCCCTAAAGCAATCCCATTGCTTACCACTCCACCAAGTACCTTCATTGCTACTACAGAGTTCTCAACCACATGCAAGAAAAGGTTATGAACCAATTTCGCTTGTTCCATATGCTCAGAGTACGTCCATTACACTCATCATTGTGTAGCTCTACCTCAATTCCGCCAAACATTAGCCGTAGTACGCCACACATCCCTCCCTGATCCCTCTCAGGATCCCTACTGCTGCTCACATTACTGGTATTCATTATATTTCTTCGTCAGTCTCCACACGAATGAGATACCATCCACAATATTTTGACATTTGGTTTATGTCAAGCGAGTCATCACACCTTGTACACAATATCCCTTCTACGTCCTCATCCCTTGAGGACAATAACACTTACAAAGATATTTTGGAGGAACTAACTACCCTTGATTTCCCATGGAATGTGCTCCATCATCGAGCACTTTTCCTCCCACAAGAGGCCTTTCACCCTCCTACCCAAGCTTCCATGTGCGCAATCGAAACCAATGATTTTATTACTCCTAGGCATATTGACTGGTTCAAAAATCGTATCCCTTCCCTCGATGCTTTTGAAGAAGGAAACATGGCCAACATCTCCCCCACAGTCAAAATTGATATTTCCATTAAACCAGGCATCGTAGAAGAAATCACCATTGGCACCGCATTCTCCCATGAAGAAATCATGGCTTACAAAGCTCTCTTTCAGGAATATTGAAACATTTTTTCCTAGTCATATACGGAGATGCCTGGCCCCGATCCTTCTATAGTTGAACATCAAATCATCACCTGGCCAGATATCACTCGGTCAACAAGTCATTTAAGACCTCAATCTGCACGATCGAACCCAACATAGGGTTCGGCCCGGAACAATGTCGTGTCGCAATGCTCTCCACCTTGTCCTCCCCTGGAAGATGGGGGTCCACGACCAAAGACCTCCCCCGGAATGGGAGTCCTATCAAAAAATAGAGTATGTCCTATGCTGCAGAGAACGTCAGCTGCTCCCCTTGCACCACAAAACACTACAGGTCAATGCTCCACATACGGATCAGAAACTATAGTAGAAACTCCTACGACCATATCAAAGGGCAGTCGAAAAACTTTAGCATCTCCCAGGCTATCAATTGTCTGTGTACTCCAAGATTCTCCCTAAAAACATATCTCAAATGATCCCAGTGCCGCTCTCGCCAGTGGACCGACATCATACTCAAAGACTCTGTTGATCACCTGTATTCACCCAGAAACACCTGATCAACCACATCATCCATCAAAAGTCATAAACATAAAAAATTCATACACCCCTTAGCTTGCCCACAGTGCACAACTTTCCCCCATATAGTTGTGCATATATCCGTGATTGTTCTTCAGAAAACTACGCACTAATGCACAACTATCACACCCACAACCGCGCATGGGTGCACAATTGTCACTCCTACAAGCGTGCATCCAATGCGCGCCCATCTGTCTAACCCACACACACATATGCGTGACTGTTACCTATACAGATGTACATTATGCGCGGGGTTTCCCAACACAATCGCGCATTCATCAATGCATGAATTTTTGGGAGAAACCCGCACATAATGTGCGGGAAATTGAGTTCTTCCCGCGCACACATGCATGGGTATTCCCCCTTTTCCAGTGCACTAGAGTGCACCTACCCTTAAAAACCCTTGTATGACCCTTCGTATAGCCCCTACCTAACATCCATCCAATTCAAAAAATGCAGGACGATAAGGCTACTAACCTGTCTCTCGCAGCGCCCGGTTCGGTAGCCTCACGTCGCGTAGTCTCCAAATCACCTCACAATTGTCTCACTAGATAAACAATAGTGTCGGTGCAAATGAGGTGGCATTGTGGGCCCACCATCCATATATAGCCCCTTTTTCCCAACTTCCACACTCTATTACAGAAGCCGAGAGCCTCTGTTTTTTGACCCATTCTCAGCCACAAGATCCTGATCCAACCATCTACACATTCATATTCCCCGAGTTCTCATCTACACTTCTCCCCGAAGGAGCATTTTTTTTTCATGCCACGTTCAGGTATGCATGCTCACTTTAAGTTTTAATCAAATAGGTTTTATATATTCTTTATCATCATATATTGTTCATGTCTGGTATTTGAGTTTTTGTGTGCAGGTACTTGTTCAACAAGCTTACAGCCCCTTCAGGTATATGTTCGACACTAGCATGTAATTACTCCCTCTGTAAAATAATTGCATATCCCAGTCACACCCTCTGACATTTTTCTTTAGGGTCCCTACATCCATCTCTGTGGTATCTTTACGTCAGTCACATTTTGGTACTATCAACCGATAACACTCTCCCACACATGAGTTGTCCCATTCACAATTCCCCTTGGAAACTTGACACTCATGTTGATTTCAGCCCCCCCTAGGATTGGGAGTCCCAACAGTATTTTTCACTTCCGAGAATGAACCCCATACTTATTCTCATCATATTGCTAACCTTCCCAATGGACTCCTGGGTCATATCATCCTACACTTGGTTTTATTGAATGCACCCCGTAGTTCCATTATCCCTCCATATCATGCACCATCATTTTTCCCATCTGTAGATTGTCCTCCATCCATTTACCTAATACATAAACC
Organism: Picea sitchensis; assembly: GCA_010110895.2. Lineage (NCBI taxonomy): Eukaryota > Viridiplantae > Streptophyta > Pinopsida > Pinales > Pinaceae > Picea > Picea sitchensis. The sequence goes on from SNQJ01S0017476.1 coordinate 37,868, forward strand.
CACCCATGGGCCCCCCACCCTCCACCAGTTATCTTTCACAAACTTGTGGTCTAAATAGGCCAAGCCATCTTTTCATCAGGGCACCCATTTCTTTATTTGTATACTCAACCCAACTAACTCTTTATTTCTTTGGTAATTGTATAAAGCCCTTGTTTCCAGCATATACATAGATTTTTAGTCGTCATCCTCGATGGCCTTCTTTTACCTGGAAAAGAAAACCATGTTGCTCTTGGTTGGGGCATCCACCCTTTTTCATATCAACATCATTAAAAAAACCCAGAGTATCTCAAATCCATGTGCCCACGATCTCTGAGTTTTCCCACTTTGTTGGCCTCCGACATAGTTTAACCCCATATCTAGTCGTCCCCCTGACACTAGATCCAGTTTTATGGTTGTTTCCAGTCATCCTTCAATACCCCAACCAAGGGTAGTCTTGAGTCCCACAACGTCTTGACTTTGTTCATGTTACTCATCAGTACCTGATATCATCTATTACTCAATGGATTTCAAGAAGCCCTTTTCTTCTTAACGTCGTGTCTTCCTTCCTGTCGACATCAACACAGTTTCCAGAAGGGAGGTAGTATCTTGAATCTCATTACCTTTTCAATGAGGAGTCTCAGACATCATAGAGAGAATCATCATTGATTTATGATTCCGTTGACCCCCATAACATTTGGCTTCAACAAACTCTCATCTTACGGTGGCTCGTCTTACTATGTGACCGTTGCAAATTTTCATACCAGCTGAAGACCTATGAATTTGTTATCCTGTCAATGCATATGAGTCATCGACACGTCTTACCATCGTCCTTTACTCGCTTTAGAGCCCATTCACCATTTAGAACTGTCATATTCCGTTATCAACCTCCCCCAAGGGCATTGTAGTTATCTACATCATCATACAACTTCAGTTACAGTCCCACATTTTGGTTTCATGACATGAGCATCAGGCATGCCCGCCTTGTTTGTATACAGATTTTATTTTTTCTTCCTAGAGAAAGGTTTGGTTTCCACATTTTTCCCTCTCCCTTTGGCACATCTCTCTTTCAGTTCCTCTTTTCACTCGTCCATGCAATGGCACAATCAATAAAATAAACATTGATGTATTTCGAATATACGTATGCTCCTAACCTCACACATTAGGGGGCATATGTTATCACCGAAAAATCATCCGCAACATTAGAAACAACAGTTGAAGAAAGACATCAATGCCAACAACAATTAGTACACCTACAACACCAAAATCCATCAAAAATGCACAAAACTATATACTTGGTTCAAAAATTAAAGTGCACAAATTCACCAAAGGAAGCACGTGCATTGTGCGCAGAATGTGCAAGCTAACACAACCCTAAGCACGCACTATGCGCTGAATTTGTAAGATGCGCGACTGTATATGAGCAAAGCCACGCACTTCTCATGAACAACACATTTATGAATCTTGTCAGCCCCTCAACCACTTCTAGTCCGACCCCCTACATGATTTGACACTCAGATCTGAGTGAAATCTAGCTTGGAGGTTGGTCAAGGGATAGGAAGTGCCCTAAAAGGCCCATTGTTCACACTATGAACCAATTGTATCTTTCCATGAATGGACACTATAAATATGTGCCATGGGTGTGCTAGAAAAATAAGAACTTCAAGGTATTGTTATGTTGTAAGAATTCTTTTTGGAGAATCCTCTTTTCTCTTTGAATCATTTAAGCACTATAGCAAGGGCCATTCCACCCACCTCTTGAAAGGATTGGCATTGTATTTCTTCACCATTGTCACTTGCCATTGCATGAAGAGAAGAGCTCTCTATTAGGGAACTCAAGAGCCCTCCCAAGGAGGAATATGGGATTCATAAGTCCCTGCCTTTCTCTATGGTGTTATCCTATCAATATATTGATCCATTGGTAGCTATATGATTGTCATTTTTTGTTTTTCATGGTTCTAGTTCTTGCAAGCTTCTCTAACATTTATTTCTTTTTGTTTTTGTTTTTATTTCCTTGTTTCATGTGTACTTGGTTATCTAATCAACTCACAAACCGTTGTCTTGTTTAGCTGACTTAACTAGGCAAGTAAGTGTTTTTTTTTGCTCACCCATGTGAAAAAACCAACACAACACTTGTGATCAATGTTATCGCCAGCCCAGTCAGAATCGGTGAACTCGATGAGGTCAAATGTAGAGTTTGTTGCATATTAAATCCTGAAGGTGATGGTTCCATGTATGTATCGAAGGATATGCTTTGCAACCTTCCAATGTAGCTAATGCAACTCTTACATGAATCTAGAGACTACTCCAACTGCATAGGAGAGGTCTGGTCTGGAGTGTGTGAGATACAAAAAGCTCCCCACTAGATTTATGTATAGTGTGTTGTCTACCAATGGAGTTTCCCCGCCATCCTCAAGTCTTACTCCTTATAGGAAAGGAGTCAGGGAAACCTTGCAGTCTGTCATGTGAAATCTTTTAAGGAGATCTCGTTCATACTTGGCCTAAGACAGTTTCATGCATGATGCATCCTAACTGATCTCTAGTCGAAGGAAGAAATGTAGCGAACCCATGTTCGTCATCAAGAACCTGTCATGTAGAATCCTCTTTACTGCAACAATCGTTGAAGTTGAGCAACCGATGATCAACAAAACATCAACATACAAATCTAGGAGTAGAAGTGAATCAATTGTCTTGAGCATGTAAACATTCGGGTTAGAATTATAGTGTACAAAGTTCTGTGACAGCAGGTAGGAGTCCATCTTGGTATACCATGCCCTCAGGGCCTTCTTGAGGCCATAAAGGGGCTTCTTCAGTCAAAAGAAAAAAGATGAATCCTGCACAAATCCATGGGGCTGATCCATATAGATCTCCTTAGAGAGATTGTCGTGAAGAAATGCATTCTTCACGTCCATTTGATGGACTTCCCATCCCTTGGATTCCAAAATGGCAAGATCCAAATGTATGGAATCCATATTCGCTATCGGAGCGAAGGTAACATCATAGTCAATGTCGTTCACTTGTTGAAAGCCTTTGGCAACTAGCCTGCCTTTGTATATGCTAACATGTCAATCCACTACGCTCTTGGTCCTATAGACCCATCTGCATCTGACAAGTTTCCTTCCTAAAGGAAGGTGAACTCGATCCTAAGTCTGGTTCTCGAGGAGGGAGTTGTACTCCTACCACATGGCAGATTCCCAAAAGGGATTTCCAGCAGCCTTGCCATAGGACCATGGATCTGAAGACTGAACCAAGAAAATAGGCATGGGTGGCATTGGTTCAGTGATAGTGAGTGCAAGTGGAGGTTCCTCGAAATCAGATTGAGTCCTCCTAGTATCAGCTGGATTCCCAACAAGATCTCTTGCATCTTGAAGAGTAGTCTTGTCCCACTTGGGCCTCGGATCTGGCTCTGCAAGTGCATCTATGTGCACTGACTCTACATATGACTGTATTGACTTGGTGTCTGGATCATGTGAATACTCTGAATCATAACTCTCATATGAAGAAGATTCATCATTTTCATGCTCATCATCTCTGATAGGTGGAAGAACAAAAGTGTCTGCATGCGACTATTGAGGTACATGAGAGACACTTTCCTTGAATTGGAGACTATGCTCAATGACGAACTGGTTCAAGGAAAGATCAATGAGTTTGTATCCCTTCACATAGTCTGTGTATCCAACAAAGATAAAATATGAGCTCTATGGATCAAGTTCCTTCCTCTTGTCAGAGGGAATCTGGGCTTGTCCACGAGAACCGAATATACAAAAGTGGGTCACTTCCAGTTCGAGGCCACTCCAAACCCCATAGGGGGTATTATCCTTGACAGATCTATGGGGAGATATGTTTTGTATGTAGGTTTCACAATTAATTGTTTCAACACATAATCTATGTGGAAGTGACTTTGCATGTAGCATGCAAGATGCCATCTCTTTCAGAGATATATTTTTCGACTCAACAACTCTATTTTGTTGTGGAGTATAAGGAATTGTGTGTTGTAACTAAATCCCATCCTCATGAAAAAGATTATGTATCTCATGGTTGACATACTCTCCCCCATTGTCTGTTCAGAGGACTTTTATATTCTTTCCTAACTATGTTTCAACAAGGGCTTTGAAATCTTTGAGGTGTTGAAAGACCTATGATTTTTTCCTGAGAAAGCGTGAGAAATCATCAACAAAAATGAGCACTTACCTTCATTTATTGATTGATGAATGTGGAAAAGGGTCCATGAGGTCACTATGGATCATATCTAAGGGAAATGAAGCCTTCTGAGTCTTTCCTTTATCGAATTTCTCTTGAGGGTGTTTTCCAAGAACACATCCCTCACAAATTCCTTTGGAGAAGTGGATGTCAGGTAGACCATCAACCATTCCCTACGTTGTGATTTGTTTCATATATCTAAAATTTAAATGTTTGAACCTTTCGTTCCATATCCTATTTCTTTCATTAGCATGGGTAAGCAGTAATGCAGAATCTGTTTCAATAAATTCAGAAAATGTGTAGAGACTGGATTGATGATTTACCTCACCAGTAGAAACCTTGGAATTGGTTTGCATGTCATAGATATCCACTGCATCAGGTGTGAATATGATTCTTTTTCCGGTGCTTAAGTTTTTCATCTAATACATGGAGAGAAGATTGACATAAAGTTTGGGAACGTGTAGCACATTCTCAAAGCTTCCGTTTGTGAGTTCAATTCTTCCTTTGCCTGTGACCTTGACTGGAAAGTTGTCCCCCATCAGAATAGGAGGACCTTTGCATGCATCCAATGAAGAGTAGACTTCTTTTGTGGCTTCCATGTGGTGTGATGCACCTGAATCTACGATCCAAGCATCGGGAGAGAAGTTGATGGAAATCAAAGCATGCCTAGATTTCCTTTCTTGGGATTCTGATCTTCTGGCTTCTTCTTCTTCTTAGCACCCTCGGGGATGAAATATCCAAGGTTTTTTTGTTAAATTATTTGGGCCATTTGATCTATCTGTTTCTGCATACATGTGGACTCTGGATGGAATCATTTATGGAAGTAAGTGCATTTCTCCCCTTTTCTTCCCTTTCCACCTTTGGATCCGGAGGCATCGTTGAAGGGTTTTGAGTACCCTTCCTTATTTATATTTGCATGTGATTTCCTTTTGTCTTTTTCTTTATATTTCTGATTTTGATGACCTCTACCATCTTGCACAGTAAGTGCATGTTCCTTTGGGCCTTTGATTTTTCCCATATTGATGAGCTTGTTCTGCTCTTGTGTCAGAGACTCGATAAAGGCCTTAAGAGAGGGAATCGTCTAGGAGGCTCAAGAGGCGATCCTAACTGAATGAAATGTGGATACAAACATTGAGTATTCTAGACCATGTTTGGAGAGAATAGTAAGAATCATTTGTTTCTCCTCCTTATATTTATCAACCTCAGAAGCCTTGAGTTGCAACAACAAATCCTTATATTTGGTAAAGAAATCTTGGATATTGTCGAAGGTTTTTGGATCCAAAGTGAGCAATTCCACCTCAATTATGTATCCCATAATCTCATCCTATTTGAAAAAAATCCCTTTCATGGTGATCCAGGATTCATTGGGGGTTTTATAGGAAGATACGTGAAAGAGGAGTTCATGAGAAATGAGACTGTAAATAGTTCCAAACGCTTCATCCATTTGATTCAAATACTTGGATTTTTGTATGGCCGATGTGGGTTCGGTATATGTGTTCATGGTTAAACTTTATAATCCTCTGCTTCGAAGATGCACTATCATATTTTCCTTCCATGCAAAGAAATTGTACGGTGTACCAATTAATTCTTTTGGAAATTCCATTTTTCCACTGTCTTCAATCTTCGATACCTGCAAAAATAATCTGGTGTGTCTTTTTCCTAGTAATATGTCGGCTTTGATACCATGTAAATGTGGATGAACATTCATAGATAAGATCTATCTAGCAAAAATACATACAAAGTTTGCATATAAATGAGAAAAGAGAGAAACATGAGAGAAAGAATGTAAGAATTCTATTAACCAAATGAATGAATGATAATTTACACATCATATACTATGTATAACTCAACTAATGCACACTGGAGGAGAAGCCAATGCGCCATAGTGGTGGTATAGAGTGATCTGGACACACACCAATAGTTACGAGAGTAAACTGCCACCTAATCTAGTCTCTCAGGAAGTTACGAGAGTTAACTGTCGCCTAGTCTGAGTTAACTAGTCTCTCAGTCTTCAGTTAACTGACTAAAACAAAGTGACATGAGGAGGAGAGCAGGGAATTGTGAGTAATGTGCTAGTTTGGTGATAATCCCAAGCACAATGTGCATTAGCTGGTGATGATCCCAATGCTGCATGGTGACGATCCCAAAGTGGCATCTAGACTCCACTCAACTGATCAAATTGAAGTGTGAACTGAAGAGAAAATTCTCTTAGAGGAATATTCTCCCAAGAATATAGGCGATTGAATAATGACTAGTGAACATAGGGAAAACCTTAGGAAAAATAATTCCTAGGTGTGTGTGAAGTATCTCCAACAATGACATCATAGACTGGCTACAAATACAATCTGTGACTTGCATTAACATATGGTATTGAGTCTGTTATTATTCAACATACCACTCAAAATTTTACCTACAATTGTTTTTCCATAATTTGACTTTCGTTGTTGCCATCTTCATCGTTGTCTCAACCTTATCATACACTTCTCTTCAAATAGGATTTCTTCACTATGGGATTCATCCTCAAGCTTCATGCTTCTTACTCTTTTCTACCTACATAAAACTAATCATTGATGTCCATATAAAAATCAATCCATCTACTGAGATACATGGGTACCATCCATTGTACTCGCCAGTTCTCTAGGAATCCTTTTCATCTACATGGTTCATCAACACACTAACTCTCCCTTAATCATACATTGGTCCATCACACTATGAGATTACTCCATCTCACATTTACCCCCTTAATCAAATATTCAATTTATTTGATTCTACATCAAGTGATCATATGAGTACAACCGACACCCTTGTACCTACCCTAGTGGTTCATTCCACAACTTGTTGCCACATCATCTCTATCCATAAGAGGGATAGACACTACATGATTACATGTGCTACCACACTAATACATGTAGGACTGACTCAACATGGCTTACAAAACACCATGTGCTACAACACTACATGTGTGCCTAAATAACATGGCTTACAATAACTTGGGGAAATCAACTTACCTATGGATAATATTACAACTTGGACCAAAACTCCATGGTGTCGAGTACAATCGATCATGCACCCCATGCGTCGCATATGCATCATTAATTAAGGTACAACTAGCATCTAAAAATTATTTACAAAGGTTACCAATTATATGCCCAATATACAAACCCATTACAACACTAAGATCATTCTAATTCAAAATTACCATCACTTTTTCTTTGCCTCTTCACCTTCCTTATTTGTTTGGATTTTCCACATACTTGTTCAATTTTTTTCTTGGATATCCATACTTCACCTGTCATTTGTTAGAGGAGCTAATTCTAGCAAAACAACTATACCCATATTGAGTTAGCTAAGCTCAATAAGGTTCAATACGTTAGTCGAAGATTCCAAGACATAAAAAATAAGTTCTCACATTACCAAATCATTCAAGGTATTTTCACCATCTTTCCCACATATGATTGTAGCTATCAATAGGTTGGCCACCACTTATCAATCATATATATATCATAGGTCCAATAAACTCCCAATCAAGTTCATTTTATAAACAATTATAATCTAGGATTTCGTACGATCCCTTAAACAACATGTTCATGTCTTCTTCAAGAACATCGATGTGTGACATGTCCTCAATTCACACAATCTCTACATATCTCATCTCCTTCCACATTCTATGAGGAAAGAGTTCCAATATTAGAAGAGTTGGAAGCTAATAATCTGCATGCACTCCTCGATATATTACTTGGTGATCTTGAAAGACAAAACAAGTCAACAGTCCATGATAGAAATACTAATCTCGTGAATAACCCAAACCGAATAAAAAAAACCTCTCATAGGCGCATAACATTTCTATAAATTTCTGGATGTGGAAAATTCCAAATGCACTGAAATATCCTAATAAACTAAGTTGCTTCTGAGGAAAGCAGCACAAATCATGTAACCAGAGTCGTGGGTTGTTTTATTCCTTATATGCACAATCATAGGGTTTGTTCCAAACTATGTGTGTCCATCCTATAATAGAACCAATCCCAATTCCACAAAGCACCGTCGGTTGAGGGTTCTGACTGGGATGCAACTTTGGCAGAAGAACAGGGCTTAGATCAATGCTTATTTCCATATATCTTCAAGTCATTTCCATGGCCAAGCCTTATATAAAATATAATATTGTATGGGGGTCGGCATCATAGTTGTGCAACATTTTTCTACAGGATCTATGCAAACTCAATCTTCCCTTCTATTGATCCATAATCTAGGGTCTCATAGCCCACTTGCTTCACCAACAGAGATACCTATGAGGAATTTTATTTCCAAGATCTATCTCAGCTCTGCCTTTGATGAGAAAGGTCTCAATCTTTTAACTTGTGGAATGAGTAAGGAGAACATATTAGGATGCATTAATATCTTACTCACCCATTAATGAGAACCTTACAAGTTTGAAACAATATTTCTCAACACATTCTTGAGAAATCTGATCATCCACGTAGCACTTAAACAATTTTAAATAATGGAATATACCTAGTCACCTCCATACACAAATGGATTAATCACCTACTGATAAATTGTGGTCTCAATGGTAGAGTTGGCCATTACGAACCTAGTTTCCCAATCATTCTTTGATCATTTTCTGTCTCTCTAGTGTAGCAATATTTGTCTCTACACTATAGCATCATTTGATGGACAACTCTCCTACAAAGAACATTAATATTCTGCTAACCTATGATTTCATGTTATATTAAATTGTGATACATGTGAGAAATAGAGGAAATTCTCTAGCGATGAAGATGGATGCCCAGTGTAACATATGAACCAAAAAAAAAATGAATTTGGAAATATTTGCTCCATGAGCGCTCTCGTACTAGGGTGATAGCATGAGTGTGGTCAATTTGGTACACACATGGTTAGGTTTTTTAAAATAGAAACATAGATGACTAGAGGTTTTTGACAATAAACAAATGTCGGCCTTGGGTCTCCCACGCGCTAGGGTTCACCTGATCATGGATAACAAAGAGAATATGTAGAAGCTCTCCTCATTCTAAAGTACACTCACTATGTTTTCCAAACAAAAAACTTCATGGGTACACTCTCCTTGCGTCAAGGTTCCACAATGAGTTTGGATAACAAAAACCAAATTTGAAGGTGCGCTCTCCTCATGCCAGGGTTTCCACACTGTGTTAGGAAAACAAAGAGAAACAATGGGTGTGTTATCCTCATTCTAGGAAAATAGAGAGAAATAGTGGATGTGCTCTTTCTCCTCACTAACGGCTCTAGAAGGAGGGCCATTTATTTCCATTTTGTAGGTCGCTCAATGGTGTAGATGAGGTGACATTTGGAAATTACAGCCACCACCAACAATATGGGAATTTCCTTGAACTTTGGACAAGGTTAAGCAGAAAGTAACAATGCATGGGCTCTCCTTGAGCTATGGTAAGTGCTTCAAGAAATGATATCATCTTAGAAGATGAGTTGTGGCCATTTGACAGTGAGAGAGCATTTCACTAGTTTCATGGGTCCCTAGAGGAATGGGTAAGATTGTGGCTAGGCTAGACAACTAGAATACAAAGGTTGGGACATCAAGGAGCAAGGGAAGGATTATTAGAACACCTAATAATGAGGATTACTATCTAACATGCATAATCATTGTTCTCAAGGTACTCTCACACACAGTAATAAAACAAGATGCAACCAACCACACTACATCCCCTCACTAAGATACATAGAAGTCATTTAAATTTGTAACCAACAAGCTACGATGAAATATAATGGTGAATTTAACCACAATGCACAGTAATAAAATAAATCAACGAGACATGACTTTTACCCTGGAACCCAAACTGGGAAAACCAGTCGAATGGTGCTAAGTATTCCTCTTTCTACATGTTTGCAATTTTTTACAATGCTCTCCTCCTCCTTAGCCAAAATCCCTTTGATTATGAGAGATAGTGAAGAAATAGGGAGAGATAGGGAGTAAGGGAAGGACAATAGCCATGGTTCTTCACTTATTGTTCCTTAGCCTTCTCTCCTATCCATTTCCTTATCATTTTAATTATTATTCTTTTTCTCTTACATCATTATTTGGCTTATTCCACGTTAACTTGCATTGTTTTACATGAATGTCATTATGATGATTGATTGTCAATGTATTTTGCATGTACTGATTCTTATCCAATCTTTAGTCTAGATTCATTTTGGATCACACCTCCCCATTGAGAGGATTTTTGGTCTCCAAAATATCTAGGAAACCAATTTGGATCAGTGTTGTTTGCTTCTCTGGAATGTGGCTATGAAACTGGCACCTACCTATAGCTCTAACTTTGGCTCGTGGCTCTGGCTACTGGATTTGGTCCTCAGCTATGGCTTTGGCTCTGTTTTTCACTCACTTGTTCTTGCAATGCAGTAATCTTCTCACTGACTCTAAGCTTTGAGAAATCTCTAAATCCGAACTCTATACCCAACACTCATTCCAATATCCTTCTCTGCCTTAGAGACAGTCTATCTTGAGAGTCATGAAGCCAAGTTGAATGTTGGTTTCTTTGTTTAGTGTGATCCCAACTCATCTTCATCACCTATCAATCCTATGAAAGGAAGTGTGGCCTCCATATTCAGCTAAGATCGATTACTTCCTAGTATGGAAACAACTCTATGGTGGTTGCACATGCTTGCAAGGCACATCATGGAGTCCTCAAGAAATCTAAGGTCATTTACCTATGTGCAACAATCTCTGACACAAATCCACAATGGGGTTCTTCAAATGCAATATTGGAAACAAGAATTGGGTTGTGGCTGCTCTCGACATCAACTTGTTATTCTTCTTTTTTATTTTACTACTCTCTTGTGCTTCTATCTCTCCTTGGACAGCTTCTATCACCTGGAATAGAGATGCATGAAGCTCTTAATCTTCTTTAATATTCACTTTACACACCCTTCTCTTGGTTGTGCAGTTTCTAAGCTGAAGCTCTAGGTAAATTTGCCAACACTTCACTTCCCAATGTCCACTCAAATTGCAGTGGTGGAAAAAGTTATTTTTGTTGCTACAAGAACTTCTTGACTTATTCCTCCTCTCCAAGTGCCTCCATGTATGTTGTTGGATTGGAGAATCCTTCTTTCCATTCACTTCTAGGAACAATCAGGCCTGTAGAAAATGACATGCTTCTTCCAGCAAGCTGCCTCACAATGGCCTTTCTTTTCACATTGTGAACATGTATATACGTACCAAAAAAGGTCTATGGTATGACCTCTCTTCTTGCAACAATGAAAAACATGAAATTTCTTGTTTGATGTAGACCTCTTGGTCTTCTTCTTCTTCTTCTTACTTTCATTGTTTGTATCGCTTCTTTCTATGAGTACATGTGTGGTTTGAGTCTAGGAACTATCCTTATTGCTATTCTCCTTCAATCTACCACAAGGTTGAGGTGGTGGTGAGATAACACCTTCACTCATTGTTGTTGCTCCTTCTCTTGATGAGAAAGCCAACTATGGCATGTCTTTTTCCTTCACGAAAGTGGTCTTCATGGTGATGAAATTTTCACTTTTTCCATCAAAGCCTTGGACTTCATTCTTCTCCCACATGGTGAATACAATGGGGCTCAATATACCTTCACTCTTCTTGCCTAGCCATTGTCCATCATAGCCCATTTTATTTAGGAGTTTAGATCCAATACCTATCGTATGATTCTCAAATTCACCAATATTCTCTTGAGAGGTGTCTATAGAAGGTGAGTTTACCAAGGTATCCTCAGTCATGGTGCTAGCATCTGTAGTGAAAATGGAAGGTTTCGCTGCTCCTCTATTGTCTTTGACAACTGCTTGAAGCCTTTCCAAGGTCTTATCCTTCTCTGTCAAATCTTGTTGCAGTTGCGTCATCATCTACCTAAGCCTATCATCCTGCCAGTTTTCCATCTAGATGACCTTCTGATCCAGGTGGATACTGGTGGCCACCCACCTATTCTAGTGGCTCAAAGACCAATTTCCATTTTGGCAGTTTTTTCGTAGTTTTTCGGGTCCTAAACTTCTGGGGTTGTTTTGAGGCCCTAAATAATGTTTTTTGGGGCCGCCAAAGTCACACTATAGACTTTATCTAAAGTGTGAAAACAACATGTGTAGTCCTTGGATAGTTCATTTGAAAGAGCTATCGTGCACCTAAAATGAATATTGTATGCAAAAGTTACGAGTCTGGGAAGTTGATGTACCAACTTACCCCATCATGGTCCACATGACTTTTGGCGCTTCGTCTCTTAGGGTTAGGTTTTTGGATGTTTAGGGTTTTCTCATTTATGATTTATGTTAAAATGGACTGTGGAGCCTCATTGTGACCAACTTCTTATGAATGAGCATATCCGACACATCTCTTCTCAAAGATAAGCTACCACCATTCTAGCTAGCTTGTGTGCTTTTTGATTTTACATTCTTTTGTATTTCAAACATTCATTAATATAATCTTAGCTTTACTATATTACTATGTTCCTTGTCATATCTCGGTGTAATTTTTTGTTATATCTATGGCTTCATATCATTCCTAAAATAATCTGGATCACCTTCTCACCAAGGTACACAAGCTACGCTCTATGCTTTTCTCAATCCATTCTAACTTCTATGAGGGAGTCTTGGCCTTCTTTAAATTTATTATTGAGTAATGACAACAATTGGGAAGAGGTATCCATGTGCTTCTCTATTTTCTCCATCCTCTGGTTAAACATCTTCACCTGTGCTTTCAATCTCTCATTCTCTTCTTGAAGCTCGACATTGATGACTCGTAAATCTCCCAACTTATCTATGCTTGTTTTTCCCATGTTGTGGTCTACAATGTTTTGTTTACAATATTGGAAGTCATGTCTTGGTCGAGGATGAAACTACTTTGATACCATCGGATCCATAATCGAGGGGCTCATAGCCCACTTGATTCACTAGCATAGATACCCATGTGGAATTTGATTTTTGAGCTCTATATTAGCTCTGCCTCTAATGAGAAAGGTCTTCATTGTTCAATACCATTCTTAGTACTGCAATTACTCTCTGGTTACTTTTTTGACTAACTGAATCATTATTTCAACTTGTGGAATGAGTAAGGACAACATATTAGGGTGCATTAATATGTTACTCGCCCATTAAAGAGAACCTTAAAATTTTGAAACAATCTTTCTCATGAACACATGCTTGAGAAATCTGATCATCCACATAACACTTAAAATATTTTAATTAATGGAAGATACCTAGTCGCCTCCATACACCAATGGATTAATCACCTACAAATAAATGGTGGTCCGAGTGATAGAGTTGGCCATTACCAACCCAATCTCCCAATCATTCTTTGATAATTATCTGTCTCTGCAGTGTAGCATTATTTGTCTCTACAGTGTAGCATCATTCAATGTCGAGCTCTCCTATGCAAAACGTTACTTATATCATTCTAACCTAGGATTTCATGTTATATTCAATTGTGATATGTGTGAAAAATAGAGGAAATTCTCGAGCAAAGAAGATGGACACCCAATGTAACTTATGGATTAGAAACAAATGAACTTGGAAGTATGGGCTCTCTAAGCACGTTGGTACTAGGGTGATAGCATGAGTGTGATTGGTTTGGTACACACCTGGTTAGGTTTTGTAGCATAAAAACATAGATGACCATAGTTTTTTAATAGGAAAACAAATGCTATCCTTGGGTCTCCCGCGTGATAGGGTTCATCCAATCATGGATAACAAAGATAATACATAGAATATGTCCTCAAGCTAAAGTACACTCGCTATGCTTTCCCAGCAAACAACTTCGTGGGTCCACTCTCCTTGTGCCAGGGTTCTACAATGAGTTTGGATAGAAAAAAATAAATTTGAAGGTGCACTCTCCTCGTGCTAGGGTTTCCACATTGTGTTAGGAAAACAAAGAGAAACAATGGGTGTGCTATCCTCATTCTAGGGTTTCCAAAATGAGTTTGGATAGAAGAGAGAAATAGTGGGTCTGCTCTCACTCCTCTATGGTTTCCAAAATGAGTTTGGACAGAAGAGTGGAATAGTGGGTGTTCTCTCGCTCCTCTATGGTTTCCAAAATGAGTTTGGATAATGAAAAAACCATGAGGTATGTTATCACCAACGAATCTAGAAGGAGGTCTATGGATTTCCCTTTTCTAGGTTGCTCAATGGTGTAGATGAGGAAAAAGTTGGAAATTAAAATCACAACCAACAATGTGGGACTCTCCTTGAACTATGGACAAGGTTAAGCAGTAAGTAACGATGCATGGGATCTCCTTGAGATATGGTGAGAGATTCAGGCAAGGATGACATCTTACAAGACAAGTTTTGTCCATTTGACAATGAGAGAATGCTTCTATAGTTTCATGGACACCCAGAGGAATGAGTAAGATCATGGATACGCTAGACAACCAGAATACAAAGGTTGGGATGTCCAGGAGAAAGGGAAAGTTTCTTAGAATGCCCAATAGTGAGGATTACTATCTGACATGCATAACCATTGTTCTCAAGGTACTCTCACACACCGTAATAAAACAAGATGCAACCAGTCACTCTATGTCCCATCACTAAGATACAAAGAAGTCATTTAAATTTGTAACCAACAAGATACAATGAAATACAATGGAGAATTTAACCACAGCACACAGAAATAAAAATAACTCAATGAGACATGATTTTTACCCTGGAACCCAAAATGGGAAAACCAATCGAATGGTTTTGAGTATTCCTCTTTTTGTTAGAAAAACAGGGTCACAAAGCAATAAAATAAAACAAATGTGGAAATAAAACACAGAAGATACACAATATAATAGAGACACAAATATACGTGGTTCACCCAATGTGGGCTACTTACACCAGAGAAATTTACAGGTCCTTCATTTATTATTATCCAACAAATGAAGGGATACAACCTACAACACACCCACTGTAACTTCCTCTTCTTTCTCTCACAGTCTCCTCTCTCAGAATACAATATTCACAATGATGCATAGTCGCAATAAATTTCCCTCATAAATGAGGGTTTCCTTCTAGGGAAAAAAACCCTAACATAACTTCTACCGTCAGATCTGTGACCTTATAATGAACGGTCCAAATTTACAATGAAATTACAATATACATTTACAAGGCAATTTTTCCTTCCGGGGCTTCGCCCCTGAACCCCCGTAGAGGGGGTAACTCCCCCACGTGGACGAGTGCACATTCTTCTGGGGTGTAAAGTCTTCATGGGGTATAAACACGGTTGAAAACAAAGACCTCTGAATCAGGAAGATAATCAGGCTCCACAACCAACACTTTCTGCAAGTCTGCAATTTTTTACAGTGCTCTCCCCCTCCTTGGGAAAAATCCCTTTGAGTATGAGAGAGAGTGAATAAATAAGAAGAGATAGGAGGTAAGGGAAGGCCAACAACCATGGCTCTTCACTTCACGTTCCTTAGCCTTCTCTCCTATCTGTTTGCTTATCATTTTAATTATTCTTCTTTTTCTCTTACATCATTATTTGTCTTATTCCACATTAACTTGCATTGTTTTACGTGGATTTCATAATGTTGATTGATTGTCAATTTGTTTTGCAGGTACTCGATCTTATCCACTCATTAGTCCATATTCATTTCAGATCATCTATGGCTCCCTTATGTATATCTAGATGCACCTAATATCTTCTACGATTCCTTTACGCACTTCTATGACTCTTCTATGTGTTGAACATGCAAATGAAGGTCACAACTCCTCCATGTGTGCATGGAAAAAATGTAGTAAGAGGCTCGTGCACTCTTCTACAAAATTTTAAGTTTGAATCCTATGGGACATCAGACAATATTGTGATGATGTGAGTGATGATTCTTTTGGCAGTGGGAGGAAGCCAACGACAGTCACTCTTCCTTACAATGAACAACAATCAAATCTCATCCACGAAGGTCACGACTCCTCCATGCATACAAGTAATGATCGACCATCTCTGGCTCACACCTTCTCTAGACATATTAAACCCTCTCAAATTGATTTCCTAAAAAAAAATTTGATCCCCACCAATATTGCGCACTCTGAAAACCTTTATCACAAACGATGACGTACATCCTCTTCAAAGATCATGGTGATGGAGATTCCTCTTCTCACAATGATCTAGACTTTCTACAGATCAGATGGAAAATCACAATTCTGCATAAATATAACAATTCACTCACAACCAACACACTACTCTACTCTCCTCATGTTCTTGGGATCTCCCTTGAGGGAGTCATGTCTAGTCCCACTCCAATACCATATTAAAATGGGAGAGTAGAGTATCACATGCCAACAATGTGTCAATTACTATATTGAATCAATGTAATTTGATACATATAAATATAACAAGGTTTGTCTCAAGATAGAAAAACTACCTTGATCACTCAATCTATCAGTTGAGAAAATATCTCAAACTCACAACATTCTATGACACTTAGTTAGAGAGAATATCTCTCACAACCAACTATCTTACAACCTCCTAAAGACTAGGATCAAACCACTCATGTAGAGATTGTTCTCTACCTCACAAACATTATCTCCTCGCACATGATTAAGACAAGTAGGGGTTACATATTCCAAAAAATTAATCATTCAAAGAGTATTGAATGGCGTTATTGGGTTGGTCTTACACCTGTAAAAGAAACAAGGTATGGCTTCATTAATCAAGAGTAGGAGCCTTCTAAAAGTCCTAAAAGGATACACCGAGTTGTTTCTAGTTTTCCAAAAACCATATTGAGTTACCATTGAACATGAAACATCAAAATCAAATTCAAATATGTTATAATTATTTTCATCAGACCATGCAATCTTCTATGTTATAATTATTCATCATAAATGATAGATCATCTTGTTTTGTGAGACATAATGACTATCTCCAACTGCAATCTAATGGCATGCACTCTCACTCTTAAATTTTCATTTTCCTTCTTTTGTTTTCTCTCATTAAGTTATCCATTGATGTTTGATGTTTGTGATTGATATTGAAAATGTTCACTATTATGTTATATCTATCTTTCCTACATTGATTTCCCCTTTACATTGTTTTGTATTTAGTTTTCAAGGTTTGGATTTATCGTCCTCTATTCAACATGCTTAAATGTGTATTTGGTATGTACCCTCACTTTTCATTTTGTACAAGAAACCATATTCCTTATTTTCACAACAAAAATTATAAAAGTAGCACATACATTCGCTCAACCCTCAAGGGGTAAAAAAATATGAAGGTTGAATTAAATGGATACAATCCATCCCCAACCAAATGGTAACTACATATGATTGGTCTTTAATATTATCAGTTTCATAAGTTTTACTTATTAAAATAGGAGCAAGTTGGGGTCTACTTGAATACTTTGTCTTAATGGCAAAACTTATCCTACTTTTGCTTTCGCACATAAATGTTACTTTGATTTATTTCTTATTCGACATTTTAGTATAAATGGATTAGCTTAATTTTTACTATATTAATATGTTGCATATTGAATGTCAATTCTTCCCTCAAATTTACTTGTTTTATGCTTCATGCTACTTGAGTTTTCTCTTACTAAAATGACAATGAGGTTTGGTTAGGAAATTTAAAACGTATTTACTTTAGTGTATGTTTGGTCTCAAAATGAGAAAATTCTCATACTGGTTGTGATGCAATGAGATGTGGATTTGGCATATATTGTCATTTCAATTGCGGTGTAGATAATTTGGTGGGGATTTAAATTAGGATATGGTGCAAGAGTTTTCTGAGTTGGAGAGGGAGGCAATGATAAATGGTGGCATACTCTTGTTATAGACACAAGAGCCATCACCCAAAATATCATCGTCAAACACAAATCAAGGGGCTTTGTTGAACGGGCATGAAACTCCAAAATCCATTATCTCACTTGTCTTAGAATATCGCTAGCTCCACAATTCTGACCAAAATGTTATACCAAAAAGTCAAGACTTGGAATTCAAAGAGAATCAACAAAAGTAAAAGGGATTTTCCCATCAAACTGGGAAAAAATCAACCTCTTATCAAGCTAAGGAGTGAGTAGCAGTTGCTAATTTTGTTGAAACCCCACATAATAGGAATTTTGATTGGTCAACAACTTTTGCTTGCTTTTAACAGAATTATCATCATTTCTTCTTAATATATCATATTGCGATCTAGAAAAGCACTTACTAACCCTAAACCCATTTTCAAGTTCCGAATTTGAATCAAAATTGAATCCAAACTCATTTTTCCTATCGATATTTTCCCACTCTATAGTAGGTTAAATTTAGCATGATGTGACATCAACCTATTGACGTAATTAGTTCCTAAAATCAAATCCTCAGATTAATTACTTCTTACTTTTCTCAAACCATTTCCTATGGTGATTATATCCACATTTGTCTTGATCTCTTCTTTGTCAAACCAAGCTTGTTTTTTAACAAGCCCCTTTTCACTTCACAACTTCAAATTTTCTTCTTCATATGCATCTATTTGGGAATGTGGGTTTTTCTGTGTGAACCACACAAGTGCCTCCTTCCCTTGCATATGAAAATTGTTGATCACAGAGGGTACCAAATAGAAGGCTTCCCATTGATGCTTAACCATATGAAAGAAATTTTTAATACATCATTCATGGACCATATTCAATGGATCCTCTATTACTTATTCATGAACCATCCAATACACTTCTCTTATCTTCAAATAATGTATCATCTCGATTCAATTTGACATTCTCTTTCCCCTGCTTCAGGGGTATGCTAGTTAATATCTGCAGTGTTGTTTATGCCACGAAAGTTACTTTACGTGATGATGGGCATGTATTCGTTATAAAACATGTCCTCTAAATACAAGTAAAACATGGTGATGAACATGGATTATCCAGGTGGATATTGGTGGCCACCAACCTATTCCAACTAGCTCCTATTGATAATTTTTAGTTCAACAC
This sequence comes from Picea sitchensis, assembly GCA_010110895.2. Classification (NCBI taxonomy): domain Eukaryota; kingdom Viridiplantae; phylum Streptophyta; class Pinopsida; order Pinales; family Pinaceae; genus Picea; species Picea sitchensis. Next base: position 56,914 of record SNQJ01S0017476.1, read on the forward strand.
ATTCTTCTGTAATTCTTTGTAATTGTGGGTTCTACACTTTCGGGGATGTCTGAATCCCTACACAGCTTCGAAGTGGAGATTGGTGGCAACCCACCTAATCCAATTGGCTTATTTTGGATGTCTTCATGTCAGCACATCTTTCTGTACTTCCAAGGCCGTTTTGGGGCCCTAAACAATGCTTTTATGGCTTGCCACAATCAAACTATAGATAGAATCAGATTTTTATGGTATAATGTGTAGTTCTCAAAAATACCTTTCCAACGGGCGATCACATACCTAAAACAGAGGTTGTATGAAAACGTTACGACCCCGGGAAGTTGAGGTACCAAATTACCCATCAGAGCCCACATAACTTTTGGCATTTCATCTCCTAGGGTATGGTTTTTGGATGTCTAGGGTTTTGGAATTCATGAGTAATGTTAAAAAGGCCTCTGGAGCCTCATTGTAATCATTCTTCTCAGACGAATGTGCATAGATTCTCATAGATAACTACCACCATTCGAGCAAGTTGTTTTCAGTTCTGCAATTTTATTGTTTCAACCTGTTTTATTTATTTAATAGAATTTATTGTTCACTGGATATATGTTTTTGTTATTAGTATCTCTATTTTATGGTATTCAATCTGTTATTCTTTCCATTCCACTCATAAATCTAGATCAGTGGTATCAGAGTAGTCTTCTCTTCATTTATTTTTCTTTGTTCATGTCCTCGACAAGATCTGGGTACAAGAAGTTGGGACTCGAACCAGTCGAGCCTTTGCAAGATAGGCCACGCTGAGCTCAAAAAAAACCCATGGGGGGCGAAAAGAAAGATGATGGAGCAAGATATGATTTTAAAATGTTTCTCAAGGAAGCCCTTGCTTGACAAAGGAACGAAATGATGGACAACTTTGCGCAGATCCTTCAGGGACTGACCACAGGAGACACATCTTCATCAAGCGTCCATGCAACCCCCTTCAAGGTACAAGTAAATTTTGATATTCCATTATTTGAAGGAATGACAGATGCAGATGCTATAGATAAATGGTTGAATCTACTCGAAGGGTATTTTTTGGTCCACAATTTTTTCAACATGGAAAATATTACTTTTGCACTCCTTAAGGTCATCCCCCATGTTAAGGCTTGGTGGGATAGTTACTCTGAGCAAAGGGCCATAAATGAATATGCAATATTTGTGGTTTCCCCCACATGGGATTCCTACAGGGATGCCATTAAATAACAATACTACCCTATTGGAAGCTACGAGGACCAGTACACTGCGTCAGGAAAGGGACTAGATAGTACCAGATTTCACCAATATTTTCCATACCCTACACACCAAATTGGGTATCAAAGACTCTAAACGACATATGGTGCTCAAATACTGTGGTTGTATGCATAGATACATTCAAACAAAAATGGAGTTTCTAGACATCGCATCATTAGGTGTGGCTTATAGATATGTTGTCAATATCAAGAAGAAATTTAAGCAGAAGAGGCGAGAGTTTGGATCTGCAAACTCCTCATAGCCAAAGCAGGGAAAAGGAGACCCCAACCCACAAAACAAGGGACAGAGAAAAGATGGCCGCTCTCAGGACGACCAGTCCAAGCCGCAACCCAAGAAGGGTAATGAGAAGTTGAAGAAGGACACAGGAAAATGGTGTAAATACCATAAAATCCCTTGGCACAACACTGAAGAACGTCACTCCAAGCATTCATCGGTGGTCGAGTTGAAATCTTCTAAGTCAGAGGCATATTCTAGCTCTGAATCAAATTCAGAAAGTAGGAAGTGGATCGTCAATGTCGAACCCAGTGCCATTTTTGCTACCACCAAAGTTTAACCAAGCGAACAAGAATAAATAGAGGAAGGGGAACACCTCTTTCACTCACAGATGTGGGTAAAGGGGACTCCTATGCATTTCATTGTAGATAACAATAGTGAGAAGAACATGATTTCAGCAAAGGTCGTCAAGCGGCTGGACCTGTCGATAAAACTGCACCCACAACCCTACACCATCGCTTGGATTCACCAAGGATGAGATCTCCACGTCATCCAACAATGTCGTCTGTCCTACATCATCAAGCCCTTCAAATACGAGGTATTGTGTGATATTTCTCCCCTTAAAGTTTGTGATGTTCTTTTAGGCCAGCCATATTTGTGGAAGTGACATGTTGTGTATGAGTCTAGACCCCACAATGTTATTATTACTTTGGGTAGACAATTGTACAAGATACCAGAGGTAGCGCCGCCTACCGCTATTTCTTTAATTTTTGCTAAGAAATGCATTAAGGACATTTCGCAGACAGGGAAGTTCGTCTTCTTTGTGATCCACGCTTGCAGTAAGAAGCAGGTTGCTTCCACATCCCTGACCTCTACACAGAGCCTCTCTTTGCAGCAAAATAAAGTGGACAAGATCATGGAAGAGTACAGAGACATCTTCTCCTCACCCACCAGGGTACCGATGCACTGCCAAGTCAAGCATCCAATTGATCTAACCCTCGATGCATTGTTTCCTAATGAACCAGTTTATCATCGCTCGTTGATGGAAAATGACGAAATCAAGAACTATATCCAAGAGTTGCTTCAAAAGAGGCACATCCGACCCAACCCCTCCCCTTGCAAAAGCCTGATTATGATGGTGCAGAAGAAAGATGGGACTTGGTGGCTCTACATTTATTACAGAGAATTAAACAAAATCACAATTAGGAATTGGTACCCTATTCCCTGAATTGATGACCTTCTTGATCAACTCAATGGGGGAACTTTCTTCAACAAGATTGACCTAAAGTATGGCAACCACCAGGTTCCCATCGAACCAACTGATGTATGGAAGACAACTTTCAAATCTAAAGAAGGTCTCTTTGAATGGTTGGTCATGCCCTTTGGATTAACAAATGCACCAACAACTTTCATGAGATTGATGGAAGATGTATTGAGACCCTTCACCAACTCTTTTGTGGTGGTATATCTGGATGACATCCTCATCTTCAGTAGAACTTGGTAGGAGCACATGCAACATATTCAATAGGTTTTGGGCACTCTGCAGAAGCACAAGCTATATGCCAACTTGGAAAAATGCTCCTTTGGTATGAACATGGTTCAATACTTGGGCTACATTGTTGATGAGCATGGGGTACATGTGGATCCAGCTATGATCCAAGTCATTTGTGACTGGCCATCCTAGACCACACTAACCGTGCTTTAGATCTTCTTGGTACTTGCCAACTTCTACCGAAGGTTCGTGTTGGGATTCTCCCATATTGCATGGGCCTTCAACCAAGTAACCAAGGGAAGTGGTAAGGAAAATTTCGCAGGGGGGCAGGAACAACAACAAGCATTTGATGATCTGAAGCATCGCTTGTGCTCAACTCCAGTACTCTCCTTACTTGATCTGCAACAACCATTCAAGATTGAAATTGATGCCTCCAACTATGTTGTAGGCACAATTCTCACTCAACATGGTCATCCAGTAGAATACTGTAGTGAGACACTCTCAAATACTGTCCAAAAATACCCCACCTATGACAAAGATATGTATTCCATTATGCAATCTTGTCGTCAATGGAAACATTACATTCTAGGAAAGGATACAATCATCCACACTGATCATAACCTTTTGTAGTTCATACAGGCCCAGGGGAATTTGAAGAATGACTGCCATCAAAAGTGGTCCACATACCTACATCAGTTCCATCTCAACATCATGTATAAAACAGGGAGCACAAATCATGTCGTTGATTGCCTCAGTCACCCTCCCATTGTTGCACTCACCACAATGCTCCATTCCTGTGGTGACATTTGCTCTTGGGTACGGGAGCGAATGTAACCAATTTTCACATCTAGAATGGATTTTTATGCCATCTATGCCACCTCTGTGTTCCCACAAGCGAGTGTGTAAAGATGATTTGGGAGACTCACTACATTTGGATGGCAGGGCATTTTGGCGTGGAGAAAATTGTGGCCTTTCTACAAAATCATTTTTATTGGCCAAAACTTCGACAAGACGTCAGCAAGTACATCATATCTTGCACTGCCTATGTCATTACCAAGCCATCCATCAAGTAGCAAGGCTTATATACCCCTCTTCCTACTCCTAAGAGGCCTTGTGAATCCATCTCGATGGATTACATGTCTAGCCTTTCGTCCACCAAGCACACAATGATCAATAATGGGTACCGCACCAGTTTTAGGTGGGAGACAAGGTTTGGTTACATTTTCAGAAAGATCACCTTACAAGGTCTCATCGGAAGCTTTGCCCACTTCACTATGGGCCTTACACTATCAACAAGGTTGTGGGTAGCAATGCTTTTGAGTTCAACACTCCACCCTTCCTTGGCTTGCACCCAGTGTTCAATGTGGACCTCCTTCAACCATATTTTCCACCATTATTGGACACCTTAGAGATCACAGAATAGTTGACACCAACGGAGCTCAACCATGATTGCATGGAACATCCATTAACTAATGAGACAATGGACACACAGGTCATGGGAACTCACTAGTAGAGGATCCAGCTTTATTGGGTTGTCAAGGCAGCACAACTCCTCCACCAAGAAAAATGGCTCACCCGGGGCCAAATTCAGCAAACGTTTCCTCACCCGATGGGGGCACTCAACGCAATCGAGACCATTGTTGCCTAAGGGGGGAGCACAGATCCAGTTAGATATTGGTGGCCACCCACCTATTTCAACTGGTTCATATTGACAGGTTTTAGTTCAATACGTTCTTCTATAATTCTTTGTAATTGTGGGTTCTACACTTTTAGGGTTGTTTGAATCCCTACACATCTTCCAAGTGGATATTGGTGGCCTCCCACCTAATTCAACTTTCTTATTTTGGATGTTTTCATGTCAGCACACCTTTTTGTACTTTTAGGGCCATTTTGGGGCGCTAAACAATGTTTTTTGGCTTTCCACAGTCAATTTGTAGACATAGACAAAGTTTGACGAGATAATGTGTAGTTCTCGAAAATACCTTTACAACGGGCTATCACGTGCCTAAAACGGAGGTCGTATGCAAAAATTACAACCCCAGGAAGTTGAGGCACCAACTTACCCATCAGGGCCCACATAACATTTGGTGTTTCATCTCCTAGGGTTAGGTTTTTGGATGTCTAGGGTTTTGTCATTCATGAGTAATTTTAAAAAGGACTTTGGAGCCTCATTGTAATCATTATGCTTAGATGGATGCGCATAGCAGCCACATCTCTTCTTAGAGATAGCTACCACCATTCGAGCAAGTTGTTTTCAATCCTACAGTTTTACAGTTTCAACCTATTTTATTTATTCAATAGAAGTTATTGTTCACTGGATATCTATTGTTATTCTCAATATCTCTATTTTATTGTATTCAGTCTGTTATTATTTGTGTTCTGCATATAAATCTGGATCAATGGATTCATTACAAAATGTGTCCTATGCATGCCAATAACTCATAGTTTGTGTTAGAAAAACAGGACCGCAGAGCAATAAAATAAAACAAATGTGGAAACAAAACACAAAAGATACACAATACAATAGAGACACAGATTTACGTGGTTCACCCAGTGTGGGTTACGTCCACCAGAGAAATTGCCAGGTCCTTCCTTTATTATTATCTAGCAAATGAAGGGATACAACCTATAGCAAAACCCGTTGTAACTTCCTCTTCTTTCTCTCATAGTATCCTATCTCAGAATACAATATTCACCATCAACAATAGCCACAATACATTTCCCTCATAAAAGAGGGTTGCCTTCTAGGGAAAAAAGCCCTAACATAATTTCTACCGTTAGATCTGCGACCTTATAATGAACGGTCCAGATTTACAATGAAATTACAATATCTTTTACAAGGCAATTTTTCCTTCGGGGGCTTCGCCCCCGAACCCCCGCTGGGGGCTCACTTGCCCCGAGACCCCCCAGTCAGGGGGATAGCCCCCCCGGACCCTGCAGAGGGGGTACCCCCCCTCTGCACTCCTTGGCGTGGAAGATTGTACATACTTCTCGGGTGTAAAAACTTCATGGGGTATAAACATGGCTGAAAGTAAAAGACCTCTGAATTAGAAAGATAATCAGGCTCCACAACCAACAGTTTGTAGCCGCTACAAATAAATATTTAAAATCCAAACCTTAAAAAATTATATTAAAAGGCACGACAAAGACTCTAGATAGTAATCTAACTATGGACCGAGTGGATAAAATAAGTAGTGATGGAGGACAAGTGGAGACTTGTACACACACTTTTTGTTGTGCTGCAATGGTGGTGCTTCAATGTTGTCATTATTATCATGAACAAGTGGATCTTTCAGGTAAATGTCTCTCTCAGTCTTTACTATTTTTTTGTTTTTTAAGGAAAGGAATTTTATGTAGTCTTTAATGTGTCGGGGTTTCTTACGCTGATTTTATTAATGTATCTTGTTAACAATGTGACAAAAAGATTTTGAGGTAGTCCTATGTTTTCCCTTCTCCGATGTTTTTGAAATGTTACTGTATAAAAAAAAAATAACGAGTAGTGACTATATCTTGTAATGAGTTGGAGGAAATGCCACTTAATTTACTTAAGCCACATCTCATGAGGGATTACAACTTAGTTTACTTAAGTTTTTTGGTTTTAAGTTATAATGGTTGTATCCTATACTTAGATTTTGACCAACACCATCTTGATGCCGGATGTCTCATGTAAAATTTGTAAAGTTCTCTTGGGCATGTGTATCTGACTTAATGTGGAGGACTAGCTTCTAATGTGTATATTAAGTTCTTGAACTAGGTAGTGGGCTCTAATGTGTATATTAAGTTCCTAAAGTAGGTAAGAAATAACTAGAAGTTATTGAACTAAGGAAGGAGTAATCACTGGAAAAACTTCTTGGAGCAAAGGGACAACAAAGAATAAAAAAACTATTAAATCAAACACAAACAAAGGTAATAATAAAGAAAAATTTATTATTCCAAATCAAACGCTAAAGAGAGAAAAATCACTCATTCAACTTCCAAGACATACCTCAAGCAAACATATATTATTTGCGTGTACATAAAAGTTTCATCAAAGGTCCTCGAGTATACCTTTACTTACATCAAAGTTTCATTAAATATCCTCAAGTATACCTCCAAACGCAATAGGCATGGACCAACAAAGAATGCTTCTTCTTCCCTATTGAATTACAACATTGAACTCGATCGAAGAGAGATGTTGTGGTGAAGTACAACACTTAACCTTAGTGTCACAAACACTAGGAATAACTTGTGAATTCCTATCACTCTTCATCGAGATGATAGTGCTATTAAGGATTGATGAGATTTATGCACATGCATATAGGCTTGTGCATTATTTATGAATCTCAACTATATTTACATAGTTCGCTGAACTTTATTCTTTCTCGTCACATCTGAGTGGGATAGTTTTTTTGTTTTGTTTTGTTTTTTCTACCACATAGTAGCATGCAGAGTAGGACATATTTGAATCTCATCCTAAATTGTGCATACAATAATAACAATAGCATATCATGTGAGACAAGAGGCGATTGTCTTTCTGGTAGATACTTAGGATTTGTTGTATGATTTATAGGGAGTGATTTGATGATCTTGATGTACAAGTATATTTTATTTTGGGCATACATTCACATCGTTGATCCAATTTACAATGTCCATTCATTTGTCATCTTTACTGTTAAAAGAAACTTAATTAGGTAGAAAAAAGTTTAAAATTCCTTACAAGTGTTAAGCATTGGTGTTTTCCAACATATCTATCATGTAAGCTTACTTATGCTCCCAACTAAACAACTATTCTTAACTATTTGTTGGGTCTCTTCATTCCTTTAAATGAAGAGTCTCTCCTTGTAATTATTCATTTCATTAACATAGATTATTCTCTATTAATATCTGGATCGTTCACAATTTGGGTTTTCAGAGTGAGCCTTGTACACAACACTAATTCCTATATTAACTCGATAGTTGTAGCAGCTAGGGATCCATGCACTTCGGTGAGATGGATTGGCGTCCATAGGGACACGCAGAGTATGATGTATTTTCGGTTGTAAATGAGTAACTCATATGGATTTTTGTGTTATGACTCATTTCAAGAGAATCAATCTCTTTGCTTGAGAAGCTTGAAATTTCGATTTTTACATGGATCTTTGATGGCATTGACACCATGGGGTTCATGGCCCTCCTATTTAGAGTTTCAGTCATACTTCATGTTTGGAGTTTGTAGCCTCTAGATGCCTCATTGATCTTTTGATGGTTGATGGTGTTTTCTTATGTTTGAAGCCTTTGTACTGGTTCCTCGCCAACACCTATTTTCTAGAGCACTTATGTGATGGTTGTCAGTGTTTTTCATTCTCGTGCCTCTGCAACCAATCTTCTTCCGCTTTAGAATTCAACCATGTTATTTGAGGTTACTTGGATCTCTTCTTCAGAGTTTTGATCCTACTACCTGATTGGAGCTTTTAACCTTCGTAGGCCTCACGCTCTTTCTTTTCAATGCATCTTTGTGGGATCTTTTTTAGTTTCAACTCCAAATCCATTTTCAACATTGGCATTTTTCTCTCTTTTGAAGAGGAGTTTTCTGCTATGGGTTTTTCTCCTTTTCTCCGCTTTTGAGAGTCTGTACATGGGTACTTCATCAGGCATTGTTGTTGGGACCCATCCTTTTTTATTCCCTATGTTTTGCTTATGAGGAGGTGTTAGCGTTGGTGTTTTCCAACACATCCAACCTATAAGCTTACTTAGGCTCCCAACTAAACACTATTCTTAGCTATTTGTTGGATCTCTTCATTCCTATAAACGAAGAATCTCTCCTTATAATTATTCATTTGATTAACATACATTATTCTCTCTTAATATGTAGATCTTTCATAATTGTTCATTTGATTAACATACATTATTCTCTCTTAATATGTCTTAATATGTAGATCTTTCATGTTGATCAGTGAATCTCCACAACAATATGTCGTTGATAAGATTAACCCACTCTTCAAGAGTTCTATATTCCACATTGTAACATAAAACTCTAAAATTATGTTAACTTAATTGTTTCTGTTAAGAGTCCTACTAATGTTAAAAACATTGACATTGACATTTTCAATGGAAAGATTAAATACAGTACAGCAGATATCACATGCCCCTTCTTCGTCCCTTCCACTCTTCTATAACCCTTTGGGTTTTAGCCTTAAAATCCATGGAATACCTTTTTCCATTTGGACATATTGTCCAACAAACCTAAAATGACTAGGAGAGGCCATGTTACCCCATAAGGTTGGAAAGAGTGACAGTGACCTGATCAATGATTTCATACTGATCTGATGAATGACAGGTGGAAAGAGTGACAGTGACCTGATGAATGAACGCATATTTATTTTCGAGTGACACTTCACGAACCGATTGCGGGATCGCCACCTGTTGTTGAGGTTGGCGTCTTTGTGTGTTTAACCTTTGAGGAACCAGGTCGTAGTGTGTTGATTGTGATTGAGATTTAATTGGTGGGAGTAATCCTCTTCACCAAATTTGTCAGAGAAGTTGTAGTTACTATCAGTGAACAACAGCGCTATGACAATTATTTGAGTGAGTAAACTGATGGAATAGAAAGAGGCACTAATTGTCTTCCAGTCCAATCACTTCCCAAACGTAGCACTAATTCTCTTGATAATGACACAAAGGAGAGTTCTCGTCTCTCGAGCCTCCCTGAGTCAAAATCCAACCACAAACATCTAGCTACAGCGGCCTTATCCAACAATAGAAGTTGGGCCGGCCGATTTAGCATCCGCCAAAAACGGCGGGGTCATCCATTAGCTCCATCCATAGTTAGCGAGGACTCTAACTTTACCTGGACACGTAGCGGTTGCCCAATTTGGCAGCGGCGGCATTAAACGCCATGAGGTATGCTATTGGACAGCAGCTCAGTGCATTAAACATACTGATTTCAGAGCTGGCCATGAAATGTAGAGATGAGCAATAGAAGTCTACGTGTTTTTTTTGCATTAATTTTTTTCAAAATATCACGTTATCATTTTCTAAACTTTTAAATGATTTTTTTTTTTTAAATTCAATTTAATATATAATTTTTGGAACATTATCACAACTTTAAAAATTTAGAAAATTTTGATGACCTTTCACTTGCGATCATCTACATATCCTGGCGGAATCAGGTATAATAAATCCATTCCTTGTGCAAACAAATGATCAAATTCTAAAATTTAAAATTGGAATTATTTGTTGGTGAAAGCGAGTGGTTTTGTGGAGTAGGGGGAATGGAATAGTGATCTCATTCATTTGTCCACTAACTTTTAAATGGTTAGATTTGTCTGGTTGCGCATATTTATTAAAATAAAAAATCCACTGCGGATGTCATTAATAATTTAATTAATTCAAATATTTTTTAATTAATTCAAAGATTCGTCTGCGCTGAGTGAGGAAGTCGTGAAAGCATTTACCAATTCCGCGAGCTCACGGGATTGAAAATTGAATACAGGCGTAAAAACCAATGCAAAATTGCAAATCCTCTTACAGGCCCAACAATGGCAGCGAAGCAGGAACGGCCGATCATGGATCCAAAGAGCGGTTATTACAAGGACAATGGAATTTACTACAGCAAAAGAGCTCCATTCGATCTTCCTCCACCCAGTCAACACTTGGATGTTACTAGTTACATTTTTTCCCATCACCACCACACGCAGCAGATCGCCTTCATCGACGCCTCCAGTGGCCTCTCGCTCTCTTATCCCACCCTCCTCCACAATGTCAGAGCCCTCGCTGCAGGACTGCATGGCCTGGGGATTCGGAAAGGCGACGTGGTGCTGGTCATATCCCCCAATTCCATCGCCCTTCCATCCATTTACCTCGCTATTCTCTCCATCGGAGCAATCCTGAGTACCACCAATCCAATCAGCACGGAGGCAGAGATTAAAAAGCAGGTTGAGGATTCGAAACCGGTAATTATCTTCGCACCAGCAAATCTGATCAACAAGGTCCGTGCAACGCAATTGCCGGTCATTCTCATAGAGGTAAACTCAGAGGAAGGCTCGGGCTGGGGCTGTATTTCTATTTTAAACTTCCTCTTGCAGTCCGCCATTAGCGGCCTCCCTTCAGTGGACATCAAACAGGAGGACACTGCCACGATCCTCTACTCGTCGGGGACAACGGGCAAGAGCAAGGGAGTCATCTCCACGCATAGAAATCTGATTGCCATGATAGCAGGAGTTCTGAACACCGATGACGATATGGAGGGAGTGGAGAAGATATGTTTATGTATCATCCCGTTGTTTCATGTTTTTGGTTTTTTCTATACACTTTCATGCATTGCAGCTGGAAGTAGCATGGTTGTCATGCCCAAATTCGATTTGCCTGAAATGCTTTCGGCCATACAGCACTACAGAGTGAAGTCCCTGCCTGCCGCTCCGCCCATTCTCGTCGCTTTAAGTAAATCTCCTATTGTTGCCAAGTACGATTTGACTTCTCTTCACACGATCGGCTGTGGTGGAGCACCTCTCGGCAAAGCTGTCATCGACAACTTCACTGCTCGATTTCCAACTGTTCAAGTTAAACAGGTGGCATTCATACTTAACTTGCAAATTTCTTCTTTCTGTTAACAATTTGTTGATTTGGATTTTGTTATCAATTAACTCCCTGTATATCACATACGACTTTCAATCGTCTACTTCAACATCTGTCATGTTTACAGATTTTTTATCATTGCATGTCAAGTCACTTTCTCATGGTTAAATGATAAAAGTTCACAAGTGGCCCTTTATGTATCTTGAAGAAAACCTAAGCCGCACTTATAAAACATACCCGGTTTATTATCTATGTTCTATGTTTTTCTAGTTCATGTTTCAAGCAAAACTATCTCCATGCTCCAAAAGACATAACAGGCTTGATTTCTTCTGTTCCAAATTTCCAATTCCCCAAATGACGAAAGATTAAAAAATTATTGTTTTCCATGTGTAGCGATATGAATGTCTCTCTGTTTTGAGTAAAAGGCTAATTGAAGGTAGTTATTATCATATAGGGTTATGGATTGACAGAGTCTAACGGGGCAGGATCCTCCACTATAACCGATGAAGAATACAGACATTATGGAACAGCGGGCTTGCTTGCAGCTCATATGGAAGCTAAAGTGGTGGACACAACCAGTGGCAAAGCTATGCCTCCCAACAATAAAGGGGAGCTCTGTTTGCGGGGACCTACAATCATGAAAGGTACTCCCAAGTCTTCATCTCATGTTTTCCTTGAAGACTACTTTCAGAATATTTAAAACCTTCAGAATAAATTAGCAGACTTCGCTGATTTGAGTCCGTTTTCCAATATTTTGGTTTTGAGAGAGTGATTTGGATAGTGCCCTGATCACGGATCACTATGAGAAAAATCTTAAACAATAAGTCACGATGATGAAAAATTCATAAGCAGAAAGTGCTGAACTCCCAAACCACAATGAGAGCATGGGTTCTTTGTAAGCATGCTCTGCCCCTAGCTCAAAAGCACATTAAAGATTCTCCAACAATTCTATTTAAGTGGATTCATCAAGTTAATTCGTCTCCCAAAAAGTGCACACCTTGTCTTCTTCTGAAATTTTAAGGGCGTATGTTTTGTAGCCACAACATGTTAGAGATAATGCTTACAACTGTTGTAACTGTGAGTTTCTAGGTTAACTATGACTGTTGTAACTGTGAGTTTCTAGGTTTACTATTTTTAGCTAATCAGATCCACTTGAGTCAGTGATCTGCATGCTATATATGTAACCAATTCGTCTCCAAAAAAGTGCAGTCACCCCTGTCTCTTCTGAAATTTTGATAGATACGACAACATAATTGTTAACGATCTAACTGACCATCTTGAGTCGACTGGTTTTGCATAGTTTCAGATGATAACATTGTTTGAGCATCGATTGCTCGATCATCAACGGGCCACCGCTGTAGCTAATCAGATCCACTTGAGTCAGTGATCTGCATGCTATATATGTAACCTCTATTTGTTTATTAAGTAATACAATCTATTGTTTGTGTGTTATTCCTATGCAATGGATGCTCTCTCAATTTCTGTTTTGATATCAGAGCCTGTTCTGGCTTGATTCCCTCACGGGAAGGCCAAGAAGATGTGAGATTCTAGACAATCGATTCTCTGTACATAAGCGTGAGAGTGAAGTGTTTGTTTTTGAGTGTTTTATGTGTTTTCTAGATTTGCTGTTTGATTCCGTTTTCCACTGTCACTGTTGAAGGAGATTTAATTGTTACTGCACCGATCGTGAGAGAGGGAGGGCCATCACTTCGAATTATAAGTCGTCACTAGCATTGCTGATGCATAAGTAATTTGTTGCTGCCTGTAGATGTATCAAAGACTGATCACATCGTTCGTCTACCTGCTGTCCAAATCATCCAGCGTGCCATCTGCTAGCCAATTGTGCGTTAGAGAGATAATAGCTTGTGCATGAAGAGAAGGGAGCCGTGAGATTTCGCATCTATTCAAACGCTCGTTGCCATATCTGTTCAAAGACATTCACCTACCCTTATTGCGTGGAGACGACATTGCCGCTATTGGATCGCCGGGGATCTTTTCAGTTAACATTTGCAACAGGAGATTCGCTGCATATAGTCCATGTGTTAACTTCTGAAAGGAACTCTGCCAGAGGAAGAAACACTATCATTGCAAAGCAACCGTTCCTATTTCCAATGATCCGAGGAAGCCGCCATTGTCAATTTAAGAGGGTGACGCCTGCTTTGGCTACAACTGGAGGTTTATCACTGTGTCAAGCTATAGATCTGAAGCTGTCCTGCATACGCATCTTGCCGCTTGATCCAGATCCGTGGGAAATTGCTTCTCAGTTTGTAACATTGCAGATCTGAATTTTAGAGTAAAAGATGCCTATAACGTTCTTGGATCTGTGTGTAGTATTCATTGTTTTTATTTGGTCTGTAGTTTGTGATTTGTAAATTTATATGATTATGAAGAACCAAATATAGAGCAGAACTATGTAATTCAACCTTGTAGTTCTTGCATGTTCTTCGGTGCCACAAGAGCATGTTACTAGTTTGATTATGTCCAGTATGTTATAAGTTGTAGATTCTTGTTGTACTTCGGTGCTCCAAGATCGACAATTACAGGTTACATTTACCTAGTGAGTTTAAAGTTGTGTGTGTAAGTGTTTATGTAAAAATAAGAACTTGTATTTTGATGCAAGCTGGTAGCCCCAGTATCAAGTACATTGTTTTTATTGGAAGTCACCTTGTGTAAAGGAATGTTGAGGACATTCAGTATCCAAACTTCTCTTCTAGATACTGAAGGATAGCCGAAAGAAAAAATCTGACAAATGAAGGCAAGTTCATAGAATGCATCAATAATTGTCAACTTTTATCACGGAAGCCCCGATGATCCAAGTTGTCAAATTGTCCAGTATACAAGTGCAAGAAAGATGGTCAGAGGCGTTTTGACTTTAAATGTGTCGATGGAAAGCTTGAATGTGTGGAAAAGAAAGAGCGGAAACCGGGTGATTGCAGAGTGAGTTTCAGTGCTGAGGAAGACCAGATCAGACAGACAGATGAAAGTTCTAGTGTTGTAACCTTTTGTTATGTTTTGTAATTTGTGATTGTGATATTTGTAATGTAAGCATTAAGGGAGGGTGTTAGAGATAATGCTTACAACTGTTGTAACTGTGAGTTTCTAGGTTAACTATGACTATTGTAACTGTGAGTTTCTAGGTTTACTATTTTTAGCTAATTAGATCCACTTGAGTCAGTGATTTGCATGCTATATATGTAACCTCCATTTGTTTATTAAGTAATACAATCTATTATTTGTGTGTTATTCCTATGCAATGGATGCTCTCTCAATTTCTGTTTCAACAATCATATTTCAATAGTATTCCCCGGCCAATGATTCTATGTTTCGAGGAAGTGGTCCATGCAAGCACTTTGATAGCTCCCACATCACAGCTTTAATATTATGCCATAACAGTCTCTTCCACAGATCGAATTTTTCCCCATTTTGGGGAAAAAAATATACGAAGGTTTCAGCTGCTTCATGCAGGTTATTTTCGTAATGATGAAGCAACTGAGTCAACTTTAGACTCGAAAGGATGGCTGAAAACGGGGGATCTATGTTACATCGATGAGGAAGGCTTCCTTTTTGTTGTGGACAGAATAAAGGAGTTGATCAAGTACAAAGCGTTTCAGGTACAGATCATTTCAAGGACCTTTTAAAGTCGGATGCAAACCCAAAATATTGATCTTCTCAGAAAAAAACTTATATTTTGTCAGGTTGCTCCAGCAGAATTAGAGGAGTTGCTCCTCTCAAACCCAGAGATTGCTGATGCTGCTGTTATTCCGTGAGTGCCATTTACTACTTCTTGATCTGATATACTTCCCACTTATTGGGCTGACATACTTTCAAAGGTCTACATGCAGCTGGATTTACCACTTATTGAGCTAACAAATACTTTTTAAGTTTTAGCTAGAATTCAACATTTGGGCTTGTAGAACAGGCGACCTTGGCAACATTAGTTGATGTCCTTTTTCGTTTTCACATGAAGCCAAAGATTCTTACATAAATACATGCTATTTATTTAAGCATGAAACTCTCTTCCTTCTGGGTTTGTATGGTGGGTATCCTGATGATAAAGCAGGTCAAATACCAATGGCATTTGTTGTGAGGAAGTCTGATAGCAATCTCTGCGAAGAGGATGTAATAAATTTTGTTGCAAAGCAGGTAAATGAAGCACTTCATTTCTTTGTTTCCTAACCCACTCGCAACCTAAAACTTTAGTTTCTTTTGTTGGAGATCTGTTTATTTCCAAGAGAAAATATCTGTTATGCAGGTTTCACCATACAAGAAGATACGTCGAGTAGCATTTGTCAATTCAATTCCCAAGTCCCCATCTGGCAAGATCTTAAGAAAAGATTTGATTCATCAGTCTCTGTCCACCTCCAGATTGTGACTCCCACAGTCCAACCATTAATCTTTGTGAAGCAGTCATCTGCTAGTTTTTAATTTAAACAACATATTTTAAAAGTATGTGTCCAGGTGGTATAACCTCATAAAGTTGGTTATGAGCATCGAAGCATTGATCGATTTGTTTGATCATTTGTATCACGCAGAATAATTCTGTATTCCGACTTCCTCGGCATTTACAGTATAGATAGTAGAAGATGACTAAAATATTTCATTGTCATTCCCTTTGCTTTATGACACCTGCTTTTGTCATTTGTATGCAGAACAACTAAACACCCCTATAGGCTCTGTTTGCATCGGTCTTGGATATGTTCACTAATATGTTTAGCATCCTGTGAAAGAGGAAAACTGGCAGCACTTGCAGAGACGATCTCTGTTTGCTGTGCAGAACTTAACATTTTGAGCCTAATTGTGGTGTTAAAATAAAATAATTCTGAAAATAGAGCAAGTTATATCAAATCTTTTTTTCCATCTAGAAAATTGATTATATTGAGCACTCAGACTATACACTTCTTAGATGCCGAAACCTTTTTTCCAGAACCTGCCGCTGGGCATGCAGTGTCATAAGGGCACCGTCCAGTGAGCAGGGATGTGTTTCAAATCGAAAGGGCGGATGGTGAAAGCCCTTTAGTGAAGGTGGTCCTCACAACATGTTTAAGGCCTTGAAGGGAAACCACTTCCATTATCACTCATGCTCAAAGCATTCTGAAAGTAGCCCTGGATTAGCAATCCCATTATCACTTACATGGACCTGCAATATGGAAATGTTGTGAATCCAGTGAATTGCGAAATTGAAGTCGGTGGGAAGAAGCATTGACCCTTTGACAATTACATTACCAATTCGTTTTCCAAAACCCATCGGCCACGTGTCCTTTCATGTCGATGTTATCTCACTGCCGTCGACCTCCTGCTTCGTCGTTATCGTTATGGTGTGATATGATTTTGTCCCCCAAATCTGACAGATAACTGGATAAAAAAGTGCCGGATAGCCGCTGAACCTACCGCGTAAGTTGGCAGCTGAACTTGTTTCTAAGTTGAGTGGCTGAGCTGTTTCTTTCATTTGAATATTGAATTCACTAGTAGCGTGTTAATTTCATTTCTTAATAACTAGAATAAATGGAAATATTTATATATACATATATATAAGTTTTAATAATAAATTTGTGGTAAGTATTGTTCTTAACCTATATTCAATATTCAAAGAAGGTTTTATCTAATTGTTTTAGGTTTTAGTTTTTTAGAAATGGATTAAAAAATAATATACTTTGATTATACAAAATAATCACTCAACTCAAAATCTATGATCTAATAATGCCTTAATTTATTTCTTTATAAATACTATCGTAAAATATTTCTTTATAAATACTATCGTAAAATAATCACTCAACTCAAAATCTATGGATCTAATAATGTCTTAATTTATTTCTTTATAAATACTATCGTAAATAGAAATAGTTTAAAAAAAAAACATTTGTCTTAAATTTGAATATATATATTAATATATATTGAAGTTTTAATTATAAACTTGCTGTGAGTATTGTCGTTAACGTATTCAAAGAAGCATAAGTTTTAATCCACAGTCACTATCCTCGCGATTTCCAATCAATGACCACTGACATACATGTGCATAATTAGATTCATGATTGCTCGCCGCCGGGTAAGAGATTTCGATTTGGTAATATGAGGATATGTTTTATGAGGGTGAGATGTAATATTAGATAAAACCTAATATGTTTTATTTTTTATTATTTTTTATTTGGGTAAATATTAAATAAAATATATTATGTTTTATTTAATATTATTTTTTGTTTTTATTTTTATAAAACATATTAGATGAAGATAAGTATAGGGTTTTAAGAGCATTGATTTTGTAGAACTGATTATTTGGTATCGATGAGCTTTTCTTAATGTATGGATCGAAGTTTCTAGGTAATCAATATCAAGCCCATCTTGATAGCCCATTCGATTAGTGCAGTTGAATAGCACAATAACCACATTGTATTAGCCCAGTGACGGTGGGGTAATATTAGATAAAACATACACACACACATAGGCGTAGGCTATTCATGCTGCGAAATGGAGCTCGACGTCAGGAGATGGGACGTCTTCGGTGCTAGGAGGCCATCCTGTAGAACGAGTCGTCGTTTCCACCGTTTCCCTCCTCATTCGTCGCGAACGGGCCACCATTCCCTGATTTCATACATCAAAAACTTACTTCCTGCAGAATTTCAAATTTGAATTCAATGTGTGGGCTTTATTATCCCACACCCTCCTGAACAAGCCACTCATTCTGACCACCCTTACTGTGTAGTTGGTCTTTCAAGATCCAAATATCGTAATTGGAGAGAACCAGTTGATCCTCTAAAGAGGAAGACCGTGGCTATTATTGTGAGCAGGTAGGCAGCTCCATAAGATTCGAGGCAGACAATCCAGGCAATCAAAACTTCTGTTGGTAGAATTTTTTAGATTAGTTTCTCCATGGATATTGTTGTTGCATCGAGAGAGTTGTGTGGGTGAGATCTCGATAGTTTCACTCCAATTATTCTGTACCTTATTCTGTGGCATTTTCCTCGATGGCCTTCTCACTCTTGGACAAGGGGAGCCATTCCATCTATCTAATTTTCCTCCAAACACCTCCATAGTTTTTACGTTTGATAACCGTCTAAATTTCACTTCGTATTACTGTTGGAAACATGCCAACGAATTTCCTCATGCAGTCACATGCAGATGCACATGCACATGTGCATGCATGCAATCTACTTATGAACTGTTCATGTAACTATGTGATCTATTCATTATCAGTCTATGTAACTAAGTGATAAATGTTATATATACGAGCATACCCATAGAGGTAGAGTATAATGTGACGACAATGCGAGCTAGAGTGCAAGCGAGTACATTGTGTGAGGAGAGGATGGTTGTATGCCTATGAAGGCTATTGTAATTCTCTCTTGAATAACAAAAGATCGATAATTATTACCCGTGGTTTTTTCCCAATTTGGGTTAAACATAATCACTGTATCAAGTGTATGATTGATGTGTTTGGTTTTATGTTGTTTGATCTTGCTTAGTTTATGCTTTGTTATATTTGTTGTTGTTTTTTTTCTTTTTCCGGTGCCTAACAAGTGGTATCAGAGCTCAGAGTTGAAGGAGCAGAGAGCAAAGGAAAAAAGAATCTGGTCACTGGATCGAAGAGCTGAGCCAAGTTGAGTGAAGTGGAAGTGGACAACTGAGGATGGGTTTTTTATTATATCGTCGCGGGTCGTCCCTGTGGGACAGTGTGACGATAGCACACAAACTTGCAAAATTTCCAAAAAGTGTGGAATCGTCGCGGGTTGTACACAACACAAAGTGCGTTGTCATTGCAGGCCGTACAATGGAGAAACAACGAAAGAATGAGAAGGGTAAACATGTAGAAGAAAACCCCATGAGGCATGTGACTAGAGCAGCCAAAAAGCTAGCTCTAAAATCCAAAACTTTACCCAAGTCCTCTCTGAAAAAGGGTCATTCAATAGATCTAGAAGATAACCTAGTGGATGTTGAGATCAAACTAGAATTCAATTGTTTTCCAGAGACATAGGAGTTGTAAGATTTTCAGGAGATGAAAATGTCAGAAAGTGTTGAAGCTGAAGAGATTGTTGGTGGCTCATCTTCAAAAGATCATAAGCATGAACTCAAAATAAAAAATCCTAGGTTTTCTATTGATCTGAATCGACCTGCTCTAGTTGAAGAACATCCATAATTCAGAATGGAAATGAGAAATGAAAAATACAGGGTAAGAGAATTACATACCATTATCATGCAACTGAAGCAAGAGAAGTGTATTATAGAACAATGGAATGCTAAGCAGCGTGAAAAGTTGTAGAAGCTCAAAAAGAAGAAGAAAGATCAACAATCCTTGCTCAAAGAGGTAAGGGAGGCAAACATCAAATTGTATTGGCATAATGTAGTTTTGAAAACTAAGTTGAAACATAGGAACACCAAATATTTTGCTACTATCATACAGTGAAGGTTTCAAAGAGGTATCCTACAGTTTTTTGACATTTTAATGAATACAACAATTCCTATGCTAAAATTTTGTAAAAGTTATTATAAGCTACACAATGAAAGGGTATTTCTAATAGGTAAAGTTTTTTCTCATCACAAACAGAAGTTTGTATTCTTCAAGTATAGGTAAAGTTTTTTCTCATCAAAAGTAGTATTTTCTATTCTTCAGGTGGACCATCTCAACATCAGATTTACTCCTCACTTTGTGAGATCTGAATGCCTCATCAGATCATAATCTAGTCTATATTTGAGATTGATTATGTAAGGACTGGGATATAAAGATTTGGATTCTCTATATGAGGATATATCTCCTAAATGTTAGCTATAAGATAGGATCTTATCTAAACTATAATCTAAAAAGTAGGATCTCTAGAAACTAATTGTGGTGTTTAAAAAGAGATCTAATTGACATAATTAAGGGTTGATTTGGTTGGGAACCATTGACAATTTTTTAGTAGATATTGTAAGACAAAGAACTATTTCATTTTGATACTAAAATGAAAAGGCTATCTGACGGTTAGACTATCTCTTCTTTTCTTTAATTATTTCTCTTCTTACTTGAATGCATGTTAATATGTTGTTAAGCATATGATGCATCTTGGTTGCAGAGGAGCTGAATAACATTTTATCAAGCTGTTTGTTCTATAATCATATTTATTCTTAAGTAATTTTATTTTTTGTTTCTAAATGATATTTGGGATCAAGAGTTTTCTCTGTAAGTGTATTCAAATTGAAAGCTATATGATTTTCTTATGTTTCTATATTATTTTTTCCTATCCATTTATTGGATTGGTCTTTACCATTTACTAAGTTTGTGAAATTTGATTTTCTCTTACTTATTTGAGATTGATAATTTGCATTGTCCTTTTGACTCCAACCTTCAAACCATTTCAAAAATCTCATTATAAATTTATTCATAAACCATTGCAATAATTTGATGATGTTAGATTTTAGGTAAAGTTAAAAACAAATGTAATTTTTTTTAATTTAAAGCAAAACTACTAGATCCAAGCACAAACAACATATTGAGACAGATCTATTATAGGCAGTTACTGAAGAAGACAAACACTAATCATAAATAAAGATCTCAGAACTTAAAACCATAAAAAGCAGATCTAGAAGAAATAGTAACAACAGATTAGACAAGGTTCATTCAATACCATAGTAAACTCCGACTATGCAACAAACTAGGGTCTGACATAGATAAGATAGCAAATATAGATGCAAATGAGATCTATATTCCATAAAGAGAACTGTGATCATATGCTGAACTCGATTCCAAACAAAATAAAAAACAATAATACAAGGCTTCTTCTCTATATGACTGGTACTCAAACAAGAAATAACTCGGATCCGGAACTTTAGGAGAAAGAAGGTAAGAAACACATACCGGGTACCTCGGGGCCTTTACCTTAGAGGATAGAACAAAGCCACAATAGAGATCAATCCTTAAGGTTATGCCTGCCAGGTTGTTCACCATAGATCAATAACCGATCTTATTATGCCAAAGAAAAGAAGGAAATTTCTTTACGCCAATGTTTAGGGGTTATCGAACTAAACAAGAACCCAAAACCCTAATGTGAAAACCTACCAAACAGAGATAGGCAAGGCATACACATCAGATGATGAAACGGTACCCTCAGCAAGTGATGTTATAGTCAACCCTCAGCAGATTTTGAGGCCGCAGCACTCCTCAACACTTATATAAATATTGCAACAGACCACAACAACCACAAGAAGGATGCGACAGCCACAAAGGAGGATAAAAACCTCAGGAAACACCCCTACACAGGCAGCGATACCTCTATACTAGCAGCGGCACCCTTACAGCAAGGAGAGGCACCTTTCAGAACCTTCAAACAACAATAGAAGGGGGACGCAGCCTTCAAGGAGTTGCTACAGCAGAAGAAGATAGGACAACAACATAAATCCTCCACCAATCAAGACTGCAACCACACTTCAGCTTGCTAGAACTGAGGCCGCACCTTCAAGGAAGCTCCACGCCACAACAATAGAATGTGGTATGTAGGAGAGGGAAGTGGTCTATTATATAGTAGTTAGGCAAAGGTTGTGGCTAGGTTAGGGCTAGCTTAGCAAAAGGAGGGCATATTAAGTTATTAAAGCTCACATATTAATTATAAATTTAATCATGTGAAAAAAATCATAACCCTAAAAATAAAACAACAAAAACCCACAACAAGGCAAGAGGGCTTACAAAGCCCACAATCAATTTAACAAAAGCCCACAACAATTAAAACAAAGCCCACAACAAGGGTAAGGGCTTCATGGCATTCTTCATTCCTTCAAATCATATGGTGAACCTAGTACTTTATCAACGAGCATGGGACTTTATCCTCTTGTGGTTATGTCCTTCAAGGTCATGTATCATCAAGTACTTGATCAAAATCAAGTAGCCCCTGTGAAAATTCCTCGGGTCTTATCCACTAAGGTCGAGACTAACCCAAGCTGCTATAAGGGTTCCTCGGAACACATCCAGGGCCCTATAACACATCTAGGACTTATATCATCAACCACCAAGGAACACATCTCCAAGGATCAATCCAAGCATCATAAGGATTCCCCTGAACACATCCATAAAGGGCCCGAACACATCTAGGGTTCTTGTATCAACCACCAAGGAACACATCCAAGGATCAATCCAAGCACGAAGCAAGGATTCTCTGGAACACATCCAGGGGCCCTAGAACACATCTAGGGTCTTGGCCATCCTCTAGGAGAATGGCTCTCGCTGCTGCATATAAATTTAACAGATGATGCCCTAGCTTTACCTCTCACAGTCAAGTGCAACTTTAGGGACTAACATTTTTTGGCACTGTTGCCGGAGACGAAGACATGAAGTATTTTTCCCTGGGAGAATGACAAAGACCAGATCTAAATCTTGACGGTGGAAAAGAATTTAGACATTCTTATGTGACTGTATATTATTCACCTGGCGATTCCTCTGCACTAGTTATGGATCCTAAAAGAGAAGGTAAAGGACTTAAACCTCCTCTAACCTTATCATCATCAATAAAGAGACAAGTGACCAGAAAAAACCCAGATCCTAAACCTGTTCTAGCAGTGTCTGATCCTGAAAATTTATTGAGAAAATCCAAAAGTACTCAAGGGAAATCCTCTTCTTCAAAGGATAAATCTTCTTCTACAAGTACTCAAGGAAAACCTCCTAAACCTGTTGTTCAACCTTCAACTGTATAAGTTGTAACTGAGATTGAAACAAAACCTATTGTTCAACCTTCACTTGTATCATTTCCTTCAATTATTTCTCAATCGAACTCAGAACAATGGAAATTATTTTCTGAGCTTATTGAAGAAGAACAAGCAAACATTGTATCCATCGCTGGAGCTTTAAGGCATTTTACCAAAAATACTAAATGTGAACCTGATACAATTTTATCTTCATCACCCCAGAAAATCCTTTGTTTCTGGAACCTTCTTCCCATCTTAATTCATAAAGGAAACCTTTGATTTCATCACTTGAAGATCAAAAACTTATATCAGCTCAACCAAGTTCTTCTACCCAAGGGACTGTTTCCCTTTCTACATCTCAATTTTTTTCTATTCCTAAAGTTCAAACACCAGTTGTGACAAATATGGTTGTAAAGAGGATGGATGCAATTGTTGCAGCCAAGTATGCACCATTGATTTTAACACAAGTATTGTATGCTTTCCCACCCAATTATTATATGAAGTATTTTCCAAGATTCAATGGAGAGGGGGAAGTCCCTGCTGAAGAGCACTTGAACTCTT